>MU186523.1:23712-89013 GCA_016904865.1 Pissodes strobi | reverse complement strand
CCGTTGCGGCCGCCTGCTTCGCAAGAGCATCAGCTTTTTCGTTTCCTGTATGTCCAGGTATCCAGATCAATGTAAGTTTGTTCTCTCTCCCTAGTTTGGTGAGTAGTTCCTGGCAGTTCCATACTGTCTTGGATGAACAACGGCTAGAATCAAGAGCTTTTAGAGCTGCTTGACTGTCCGAGAAAATTTTGATTGACTTGCCTTTCCAGTTTCTATCGATGAGCCACTGTGCAGTCAAGTAGGCAGAGCAAACGATCATATCCGTTGTGCCCTGTCCCATGGTATTTTGACAAGCGCTGTCGCCATTAACTTCCTTAATAATTAAAAAATACAATACTATCAGTTGATGCTTGCATAGATAGGTTCACGAGGAGCCATGGAACAATTGATTAATAATGGCAATGCCAAGAGCTGTCAAACGATTTAGTTGTGTTATTGCTGATCTAATTTTTATAATATTTTTATGGTTTATTTATTTTTAAAGTTATTTAACATTTTATTGCCCTTTACCGTATTTACGATGCCCGAAGGAAAAGTTAAATTTACAAGAAAAAATGAATGAGCTGTCTTAATATGTGGCGACAATCATCACAGTTCCAGGGTAGCAGTAAATATATTCAATACTAGACATCTAAATAAAAATATTCATGGATCTACTGTGTAACGAATTTTAAAAAAATTTAAAGCTACAGGTAGTATAGAAAACCGTTACAAAAGTCCACATACTAAGCCCGTCACTAATGAAGAAGGTACCTTTGCCTTTAATGTATTGCTATTGGTTACAGAAAATCCCCAGATGCCGCTTTTGAAAAGGCGGGAACATCCATAAGAAGAATTTTAAAAAACAAATTTCGTGCATTACAAACCAAAATTTATTCACACCTTACTTGACAGAGATTTCAATGCCTGTTTAAATTTTTCATTTTGGTTCCAAGGTACGGTTGAAAACTGCGAACATTTTCATAGAAAACTTTTATTTCCTGATGAGGCGACATTTACATCGAATGGTACTGTTAGCTCCCAGAATTGTAGATGGTGGGCAGATGAAAACCCACATTTTACTATAGAGACAAAAAGCCAGTTTTATTTAAAAACGAATGTTTGGTGTGGCGTATTAGATTCGCAAATAGCTGGTCCTTCCTTTTTAAGGGGCAGTTTGAATTCCGCTAATTATTTAGAGTTTTTGAATTATTGCACGAATTACCCCTACAACAAAGAATTGATCTGTGATACCTTTTTTTCAACAAGACGGCGCCGGCGCGGCGCGTCAATACATAGTACAATTGAAGTTTGAACGTGGCTCAATGAACACTCCTCATAAATGCATAGGACGATATTCAGAAAACCCGTGGCCAGCCAGATCCCCATATTTGAGTACCCTGGATTTCTTTTTGTGGGGTACCTAAAAAATAAGTTTTACAAACATCGATCGTTTCAAAATATTGACCATATTGGAAGAGATAATACGACAATGTATTAATAACATTACACCAAATATGTTGAGAAAAGTATCAAGAGAAATGAAGGCCCGAACAATAACTTGTATCGAACGTGTAGACATGTAGAATAAGGGACAATTAGATTTTGCAAAAAGTTTTAGGTATTTAGCGTTATTTGGGTTGTAACAAACATTCTACAGTATGTTTCTAAGTTAAAAATATTCCAACTATTTGTCAATAATCAATTTAATTGTTGATTTGAATGAATAACTTGAATCAAAATTTTGTGTATAGACGGTCCTTTATCAATAATAAATAGTTTCGGTATCGTAATGTGCTGGAGGTATTTCAGAAACTTCTTATGAAGCAGCTGAGTACATGGCAGATTAAAAGATTTTACTTTTTCCCAAAGAATAATAGAAATAGCATGTCAATGTTTACGTAATATTATTTAAAACATTACTATTGGCTTTACTAAAGAGTTTCTTTGTCAGAAAAGTACTTTTCCAAATTAACTTTTTGAAGTGAAACTTCTTAACGTGCGCCGGGAGTAAAATTTGAAGGTCGCGTCTGCGGTGATAAATCTCAGTCGTTGATAAAGGTTTTTTTGATCTAAATTGGGAGACAAAGGTACCGTCATCTGCAACACGTAAACAGGATTATTCGTTTCGGTCAGTGCTTCTAAAATATCGCACCCTGCATTAACACTACAAAGAGTTTGATGGTCCATTTATTTCACTCAATGCGGCTTGATCCTTTCCCAAATTGATATATTAATATAAGTGCAGTGGTAATGGTACATTTAACATTTTTAATCAAATTCTTGATTATTCTTATTCAACGTACCCGGAGAATAGATGTATTTATGTGGCATTTCAAGATTTGATGTATACAGATTTCTTAAAAGCATCACTTCCATAAATGTCAATCAATTCCAATATAAGTTTAAACATTAATAATGTTGTTTTCAGTTCGACCTTTACACTTCTCAGTGTATCTTATGACATAATATTTTCGAAACGATAACGGGGTTCTCAATACTGCAAGTATAGCAATCGGGCTTACGCTATTGCATTTTAAAATACCACCGTTTATCAGCATTTCCAAAAAAATAACGCCTTCGTTTTGAACATTGATTGACATGGATAATTTGTTTTGGATACCGTGGCCAATTTGCTTTAATTGCAAAGATTAAGTACCAACAACACGATCGAAGTTATCGACAATTTAAAAATTATGTGTGCTAATTTCGAGACATTTAATAACAAGCGGTATTATTGAAAAAATCTAAATAAACCAGTAAACTGGAAATAAGTCTTGCATTTTACAAAATTCAAGATTGCAATCAGCAAAACATTGTCTTTCATTATAAAGTAAGTTTTTAGAATGACATTCTACTTTAACATTCGATTAGCTATGTTAATATCGTGCTAAATGAAACAATAGTTATTTACCTTATAAGTGCGGTATGAGGATTATTACAGTCACGAGTGCTATAGTATGCCATAGTGCACGTGTAATGTACAACATTTTATTTATAATCATTTAAAAAAAATAAACAAAATTTTAATTTTAAATGAAAAAAGTTCAACTTTAACGTTAAAAATTCTGACTTTGATACGGTGTGGCAACTTAATAATTCAAAAATTATTGACAGGGATGGCAGTCATTATTTTATATATATTTACGTTTACCAGAGCATTAAAACAGCTAGTTAATCGGAGTACGGGCTCTGAGGATTCAACGTTCAACGTTTTTAAATTGTTATCCCTTGTGTAGTATAACTTACCCAGGCCTGTTTAACATAGTTCAATGAGATAAGATGAACTTGGTTTTTATTTTGCCAATGATCGTCAAAATAGATTGAAAAGAAAATCAATACCTACGTTGTGTTATTATTATATCTTACATAATTTTTAATTATTCGGATTGCGCTTCGACTAAACACAATTAGGGAAATTTGAGGGAAAGGTGCGTCATGTAAATTAAACCACAGATTCCTAATACGTCTAAATTATTAAAGAAAGACGTGCTGGAATTCACGAGGGAAAAGAGCATGGCAGAGAAATCCTCGATCACAATTCCTAAACCGAATTATGCTGTACAACCTTCATTAGTATAACAATTATTTAAATTACTGTCTCACGCACCGCAATTTGTCGTTCCACACTTGTGACAATACTACAATATATACAAAACTGAAGAGTTTAGTATTAGTTAGCCAGACGTCGCCAGCAGGTACTGAGGTCCCATACGGGAGGCTACTCAGCTATAGTTGCAAATTGAGCCAATATCTCTAGTAAGACCTGCAGGCCGATTAATATATATTTCCTTCGTCATCGCTTAGCGATTGATTATATTATGTAAACACTTTTGTGATTGAATAGTATTTCTCTTCTAGGCTGTAAGATTATAGGATGCGGAAGAACGATTCAAATAGCTTATACCTTTACTGTTGCTTATTACTAATAGTCATTTCGATATAATATATTTCAATTCCGAATATATTTTATTCTGTGTAATTGTGCACAGGCTACAGATCTTTTATCATTTCGGGGGCTTATAAGCAATTGGCATCAAGTCAAAATCAAGGTTACAAATTAATGTTAATTTAAATTTCACATAGGTTTCATACAAAAGCAAATCATTAAAAATATAACATTTGTTAAAATAACGACTTAGGGTGCTTTGCTCCCAAGCTCACGATTTATGGCTAGGATATTCGCTCAGTCAGGGGAGGAAAATGTTAGTGGATTCATCAAGTTCCTTACTTACATTACAATCGCAGTCATACTGAAACTAAAATTCCAGCACGAAAAGACAGACCGAAAAAGCAGTGTTAGTCACAGCATAAAATGATTTCATTAAATATATACACATGTCATACCATCAAATATTAATTATCAATGAGAATAGGAGAAATATTTATGCAAATTACGTTAATAACAATATCAAAATATATACACATGTTAGGCCATCAAACATGAATTATCAATGAGAATAAATGAAATATTTGTGCAAATTAGGTTTATAACAATATCAAAATATATACACATGTTGTGCCATCGAATATGAATTATCAATGAAAATAGGAGAAATATTTATGCAAATTATGTTAATAACAATATCAAAATATATACACATGTTAGGCCATCAAATATGAATTATCAATGAGCATAAATGAAATATTTGTGCAAATTAGGTTTATAACAATATCAAAATATATATACAGGTTAATACCATCAATTATGAATTATCAATGAGTATAAAATATATAATGGTGCAAATTATGTTAATGACAATATCAAAATATATACACATGTTGTGCCATCAAATATGAATTATCAATGAGTATAAAATATATAATGGTCCAAATTAGGTTAATAACAATATTATTATATTATTAGTTTCATTTTACCGACTTGTAATGACATATTGCAACACAGAAGCAAAACAATTCACCAAAATAAATCGTACACTCCGCTGCCTTCTGACTCTCTATTTTTCGTTCTCGAGCAATACCTTTCGTATCTCCTCCAAAAAACCTCGCAAAAACTCGACTTCAATTTATGACTACTTGATTTATCTTTTACATGTATAAAGGGTGTCTCAAAATATATACATATACAACGTGTCCAAGATAAGGAGGGCCAGTACAGGGATCTCCGAAACCATAAGAGATAGAAAGTCGGTTAAATGGAAGGAAAGTTGCGACGTCTGGTGCTGTATAATATGCCGCTTTGAAAACTAATAAATTCCGATTGGTTCCGCAGATATCCGTAAAAATCCGAACTTTAGCAAAATGGTTTTTATTATTTGCTGAGTTTATTTCAAGAGGATTTTTAAAATAAATGACACTTTCTCATAGGCCTTTTATCCCCGCTACAAGATGGCGTTATTAAATTTAAAATTCGGCATTTCGTTCTCGGGCCACTATCATCAACTTTTTTTTTAAATACAGCCCTGGTTGTTTTAAATCGAATTCTGGAAGTGCTTTAGTGCCCGACGTTGCTTAACTTTAGTGATCGGACGAGAACTGGCATTTTCAACATGTTATGGCCGTTGCCTGTACGTTTTAGCTTGGTCATAGAATAAAAATTAGGTTTAATAACCAAGTTTAAAATAATAAAAAATCAACGCGAACGAAGCCACGGGTAAAAGCTAAAAGTGTCCTATGTTCTTTACTATACTCTTGAAAATATCTACAAAATTTCATGATGATCGAAACAGTTTATGCGTGAAAGCGTAAGAAACAAACAAACACACACATTCGCATCTATAATATTAGTTAGGATTATTTAAGAATACTTACTGGCAGCTTCGGAGTAGATTAATTCACTGGACAAATTCGACACGATAATCTAATGCCATCAGGAATAACATCAATATATGAACACAGCTTATTTGCCTAGTAATCTTGGGCCGACATCCTTAGATTTGGGAAAGTCAATAACCAAATTTTGCAAATTTTAGAAGATGGCTATGACTCAATATTGTTTTAAACGTCGTGGCATCTAAATAATACTTTTGCCAGTTCGTTTAATTTAAAATAATGATATGCTCTTTTATCATCTAAAATCCGTTTAAAAACGATTTTAAATGACAAAATTGTATAAAAACCCGAAAATTCGTACTTTTTTAAGACGATAGCCGTGGCTTCTGACGAATTTGTCGTGGATTTTGAAGCGAAAATTCATTTTAAATTCAACCGTCCATTAAAAATATCTGTGGCTATGGATCCAAATACACTGCGAATATAATAATTAATAAATAATACTTTTGACTGTTCGTTTAATTTAAAATATACTTTTTTAAAATCTAAAATCCATTTAAAATTATTTTAAATGGCAAAATTTTATATAATACCGCCCTAGCGGCTAGAATCGGTTTACACATTTTCGTCCCATTTGCCTAGATTTACCATCATACCGCCGCGTAAGATGTTTACACTTCAATAAGTTGGAACTAACGGAAAGTTGTTTGAACGACTAACCAAAAGTGACTAGAAATAGCCAAAACGGACTAAACAGAATCAGAACAAGTTAAAAATATTACAGTAACGTTATGGCTATAGTCAAAAGCGGACTTATCGTGCGGATCCAAAGGTCACATTTTTCATTAAATGCCATTACTTTGACAGATTTTACACGCAAAATCTGCCACAAATGAAGTTTTTACTGAAAATTGTGACCTTTGGACCCGCACGATAAGATCGCTTTTGACTATAATTATATTATATTAATAGATTTTCCTATCTAAAAGTGAAGGGTAATTTTTTCGGATTTCATATCTGCACATTTTTGATGTGTAAACATCTTACGCTGCGGTATGAGGGTAAATCTCGGCAAATGTGTAAACCGATTGTGACATTATAAGCCGTCGCATTGAGGAGAAAGCTGATCCAGGACGTCCGTGAGGGATTTTTGTACAATTTCGCCATTTAAAATCGGTTTTAAACGGATTTTAGACGATATAAAAGCATATTTTAAATTAAACGAACCGTCAAAAGTATTATTCAGATGCCCAGACTTTTAAAACAATATTCAGTCATGGCCCTCTTCTATAATTTTCCTTCTATATCTAAGTTTGTTCTTTTTAATGGACGGTTGAATTTAAAATGAATTTTCGCTTCAAAATCCACAACAAATTCGTTCGAAGCCACGGCTATTTTTCGAATTTTTATACAATTATGTCATTTAAAATCGTTTTTAAACCGATTTTAGATGATAAAGACATATTATTTTTATTTAAACGAACTGTCAAAAGTATTATTCAGATGGTAGCCTTCTTCTAAAATTTGCAAAATTTGATTATTGACTTTCCCAAATCAAAGGATGTCGGCCCAAGATGAGTAGCTGGTAAAAGAACAAGCTTTGTAGATTTTCGTGGCGAAAGTATGCAGTGAATTAATCCACAGTAGAGTGCTATAGATGGCCTCAATTCTCCCCCTCCAATTTTTTGCCCCCTCACCCCCTCCGGTGACTTTGAGATAGACCCCGCCCACTCGGTCTAAAGTGTATTTGACCTTGAATGACATTGGCCTAATTTCACCTTGAATGTCCTTGACATTTTACCTTGAATGTCTTTGAGTTTTTGTTAAAGGTCGCGCATATGACCTTGGGATTTCTCCAAGCGTGTGTGACCTTGAAGGTCCTTGGGACTGTTTTGTGGTGTCTTTTACCTTGAATGACATTTTAGTAATTTGATCTTGAATGCCCTTGAGTTTTTGATGTGTAAACATCTTACGCGGCGGTATGAGGGTAAATCTCGGCAAATGGAACGGAAATGTGTAAACCGATTCTAGCCGCTAGGACAGTACTATGTACAATTTTGCCATTTAAAATCGTTTCAAACGGATTTTAGACGATAAAAAAAGCATATTTAAAATTAAACGAACCGTCAAAAGTATTATTTTTATTATATTATATTCGCAGTGTATTTGGATCACAGCTTATTTTTAATAGATGGTTGAATTTAAATTGATTTTCGCTTCAAAATCCACGACAAATTCGTCCGAAGCCACGGCTATCGTCCTAAAAAAGACCGAATTTTCGGATTTTTATACAATTTTGTCATTTAAAATCGTTTTTAAACGGATTTTAGACGATAAAAAAGCATATCATTATTTTAAATTATACGAACTGTTAAAAGTATTATTCAGATGTACAGACGTTTAAAACAGTAAAATTTGAAAAAGCTGGTCAATGACTATCCCAAATCAAAGGATGTCGGCCCAAGATTATAAGGTAAATATGCCGTATCCATATGTTGATCTTATTCCTGGTGGCATTAGATTTTCGTGTCGAATTTGTGCAGTGAATTAATCCGCTCCGAAGCTGCCAGTTCGTATTATTAAAGAATCCTAACTAATATAATAAATGCGAATGTTTTTGTTTTTATTCTATGAACATGCTAAAATGTACAGGTAAGGGCCATAGCACGTTGAAAATGCCAGTTCTCGTCCGATCACTGAAGTTAAGCAACGTCGGGCGTGATTAGTACTTGGATGGGTTACCGCTTGGGAACATAACTTGCTGCTGTCATTTTTTTACAACCGATGTCGTTATAGGATATGTTTACCTACACATTAGTCTCGAGTACTAGCAGACTCGCTTAATTTTTTTAATTTGTTTTGGTTTAATTATGATAATGTTTAATATTATTGCCAAAAATGCATTTAATTATATACCTATATTATAAACACTCGTGTGTTTGTATTTTTACTTTTTTAAACTGTGCTTTTGGAAACTAAATGAATTTCAACACAAATCACAGTTTTGCGTTTTTATTCATCATTTTCAATTCAACAGAAAATGTGGGATTTGGATACTACAGTCGAAGTTATAGTTGAACCTCTTATTATCAGTGTTGGTTCCGAAAGTAGTGATAGTAATGATTCTAAATCAAATTCTGATCAAACCTCCGATAACGAGTAGTAAACTAAAAATTTTATTGATTTATTTTATTGATTTTGATGTAAACTTTCGATGCAACTTTCAATATGGTATTTTATGATAAGAAAAACCCCTTATCGTCCATGACTCTTTTTTTCCTAACCTTAATGAATACATAGTACTATTTGTTTGTAGTACAATTTTGTTGCTTATTACTAGACTTAGGAATAATTTTGAATATACGTTTATGTTTTAGATTAAAATCATGCATATTTATGTGCATAAACTTTATTTTTTCAGTGGATATTTGCCTAAGTCTGCTTATTACTATTCCATTATATAGTTATTATAACATATTAATTTACAAAGCAATTGTATCATCACTGTATCACTGGAATTTCCTTCTCTCTTCCCTTACCCCTCGAGGCGCGCCTTAACACTAAAGACTATTATTTCCGACTTGAACTATAGAAACCATCATTTGAACACCATGAATTTTTTGCTTTATCCAATAAAATGCACGGCCAGCAACATAAACTCGGTTTATATAAACTTCCGCAACGCCATTTATAATAGCAGGAGGTTTGAAACGCTGGCTCACCCTTTTTTCGCAAAAAATTGCCGTTATTTTTGGCGTTGGTCGACGCTACAAAATTTGCCGCTTTTCCACTTCAGATCGTCGCGAGAAGGAGGTTTCAACCAAAGACAAAACAATATCGTGAGCGGGATTCATTTGAGTCCAAGTTTTAGCCTATCTTACAATTTTTAAATTAAAATACCTAAAGGTAGGCACAAGAAAACGAAACCGCAAAACCCACTACCGAGAACAGAAAATAATTTTAATAAACAAAACCTTGGTAATAGATATAGCCTCGGATATGGCAATACTGCATTATTAAAATAAACACAAATCAGTTCACCTTCTAGTTATTAAACTGGAAAGTCGGCCTCGAAAATCTAAAATCACAAGCAAAAACAAACCAGCAACCGACGCGCCAACCGTAACTCTAATCATCGGACACGACACTTAACCCTTCAAGAAGAAAAGATAAGATAAATGAGGAAGTTGATCTAATACTATGAAACAAAGGATTGTAGTACTTACTTGTTCTTTATTTTGATTATTGGGTCTTAAATTTTATAATACACCATAAAACAATGGAATCATTTATTTATCAATAATTTCTGGCTTGTTTTTTTTATGTTTTTAAAAAAGATAGATTTAAATAAAAAGTTCTTGTTCAAAAACAAAGGCAACATGCAAGGAGTTGGGCTCTAGGCCCTAGCAATTTTTCGGGCCTTAATATGACTTCGGCTCCCATTTGAATTTTTTTGTTTCGATTTCGATTTAAAAATATTGTTTTTTTTTCAGATTTGGAGTTTTTCCAGTATTTATAAATTTCCATTCATTTTAATAAAAGAATAATAGATTTTAGAAAAAAACCAGAAAAGAAACACGAAATAAGTTAAAAAAAAGTTTTATTGAACCAAAACATAAATTAGTAAAAATAAAATAATATTTAAATTAACAGAAATACACTGAGGCTAACGGTAACACCTTTCTTCGAAAAAAAAATACATACATAACAGTAAACACAGTCAGATTTGGGACTAAACACTAACCACTCACGAAGGACTTTTCGTCATTTACTTTTACTTTGTAAAATCCTGAACCTTGTAATTGCCTGATTTTTTCTTACCGTGAAATTGTTTCGCACACCCACTTATTTTGTCTATATTTTGTTCTTGTATGTTTTTAATAAAATGTTCCTGGAAATCTATGCTTATATTCTTCGCCCGGTCTGCTAGATCAAGGGGAAATGCCTCGTCTCCTTCTTGAGAAGTAAGATCCTTATTGGTTGCATTGTCAATTTCTGAAGTACTGATGTCACCAGCGTCAGTGTTTGTTTTTCGATCAACCTTGTAAGATTATTACTAGTTGAATTTACTTCTTCATACGCTGAACTAGACGTTTCTTTCAACATATCATAGTTTTCTTGCGCCGTCCAGAAGATATCTTAACATTGCGTTTTTCTGCTTTTCTTCATTTTCCCTTAATTTATTATTCTTCCGCTTCTCACTACCACTTTTATAGTTGTAACTCGTACTTATAAACACAATATAAAAATGTGTTCTATTAATTTACTTTAAACTTCAAGACAATAAAAAACAAATTACGAAAAAAATCTATTAGCTCATTACATAGAAGGAAAATAGAAAATACCTATATAATTTACCTTTAGTTTACCTTCTAGGGTAAAGAATTTCACACACGGGTACAAAATGATGATAAACAGTCCAAACGTCACTTTAAAACGAATAATAATAATTAAGAATAGAAATAAAAATGTACTAAGTACCTATATTTTCTCCCTCACAGAAAATGTATACTTATTTAAAAAAATATTTTTATAACTATGTAGTTTTTTTATGTTGCACATTTCGGGCCCCACTTGCCATGGGGCCCTAGGCCCGGGTCTGATGGTAAAATAGGCTCTGGCAACATGCACGCTACTGCTAAAAATAATACCCATACAAGCACAAATTTGTGCGTCTCATACGACTACTAGAATTCGCTGTTTAAAACCCCGTCGTGTGCAACTGAACGGATGGGGATGGGGAGCGTAGTACTATCACAGTTTATACCGTAACAGAATCAGTTAAACAACTCTCCACGTGTTTTGAAGCCAAGCGCTTCAACCAATAAGAGAGCTGGGAGTTCTTATCTTGCGCGTGGGCCTCGGCCTCGCTCAATGAGTGAACGCTGCCTTTATATAAATAAAACATCAGTTCGGCATATATATTTATGTCTCTTTTCAATAAGATACCGCCTGTAAGGAGAAAGAGATAGAGATATTGTTCGCGAGAATTAACCGTAAAACAAGGCACGGAACAGGCTTGTATTTTGTTTGTATTCAGATGAGATCTCGATTAGTGATTTTCTGCGCGGCGACAGGAAAAGTATGTTGATTGAAAAGTAACCGTAAAGCGAAAACTACCATCTTGTTTGTTCGATAGTCGGCTTTATTTGTAGTGCTTTTTGTGGCCTGCTTTCTCGAATTTTGTGTATTAGATCCAAGTTCGACTCTGTCCATGGCCCAGCTGGCCGTTTTTAACTAGGGACTGTATCTTAAACTTGCTAGCAATTGAAAACCCAAATTAAAACTTTAAACTTGACTTTTATTTCTAATCGTACAGAGATATTAACTTTGCTCGCTTTTAACTTGAAGGTTTTCGTTCTTGTTATCGATCCCTTCAATCGATCCCTTTGTATCATGATCGATCCCTTGTTGTCTGGCAGACTGGCTCAAGACTCTTAAAGTCCATTTTGCGCGGTTGCCGGGTTATGTAATTGTTCAGGATTTAAAACTAAACTATAACTAAGTCACTGGCTGGAACAATGCGCATGCTCGAAATATGAGAATCGCATGAGAAAATAAAATTTGGCTTCACTAACATCACAGGTGCCGGCTCAGAGTTGTATAACTGATTCGGCTACGGTATAAACTGTGGTACTATACCGGCAATGCATGCCTCGTATGAAGCAAACATTTCTGGGCTTACTACAGTATGTTACGCGGTCGGGCAACGATTTGAGCGTTTAAAAGATAATATTTTAAACTTTGATTGTATTTTTATACTTTTATGATCGGAAATTAGTCAAAAAACGTGTTATATTTATAATGTTTATCTTTTTTTATGGCAGTGGTACACACACTAAAGGGAGATCCTATGGCGCTCGACGGTGCGGTGTCTGCGCGAAGATGTTGATTGACACGGTTCTTGAATGGTTGTAGGTTGTAATTAGGGGGAAACAGATGTCCTGGGAGTGACTAACTCATCCAAACAAAGGAGTTCCTGTAAAGCGATGTTCTAGGTGTTTCCAGTTGTACGACGAACTGGTGCGCTCTTGCCATCTGTCGTGAATGTCTGACAGACGTTGCCAGGGGCGGGATGAGGCGCGGCAAATCCTGGGGTATAATAATACTGAACGAACCCTTTTTCTTTTAGTGGTGCACTTGCGCGGAGTGCCAAATATTGCAGCACTTTTTACACCGAATATTTGGTTGGTATAGCCTGATGGAATTTTATAGCCGCGAGAAAACCTTAAAATGAGCAAATTGTATTATTGATAAATAATTTCAAAAATGAGTGAATTAATTAATATTAACATTTTGATTAGATAAGGAATTGATAACGATTCACGCGCAGCTGAATGGTTCATCATTTATTTCAAATCAACAATATAAGCACAATAGGTATAGCAGTCATTAACGGAAGCACGCATTATGCATGTAAAAATTTTTTCAATTTTCCTGCAAAATAACGCTCGCAACAGTTCGAGCAACGGAAACCGCGCTATTTTAAAACAAGATGGAAACATATTCGCATGTACAAGGCGTGCTTCCATAAATGACGTACTAGGGCGAATTTATCGATTAGCAAGTAATTAAAACCTCGATTAAAATTATTTCTATATTCATATCTAGCATTCGCAGGCTTAATATTTTACGAGGAGACCGTAGTATCACTGCACTTTTGTGAACTAGACCCAATGATGGAAAGGTCAGATTATGGAAGGATCAGATTTACTCCCAAAGTTCTTGTCGATAGTTTTCGAGGTGGGGGATACGCTGAAGGGTACAAGACAATTCTAGCTTTTACCTGGTAGACGCCAAAAAAAAAATGCAAAACCGATCCGTAGGGAGGTAATTTTTAATCCGAAAAATGTGAAAACCAAAATTAACCCATTTCGCGGGTTCGATATTTTGTAACGCCTATACCGGCTGCTAAATCGGGAATTCGTTATACGGGAGTAGGGAACTTCAGCTAGTTAGAATCCAGAATCTACCGCCGATAGGGTCTGCGGAAGGAGTTTGATGGCAAATGCATTATTTAATTTCTTCTATAAACCTAATTTTCGATCGATAGGAGGTGAAAAATTCACATTAAAATTAGAGGTGTTTAGAAATCCAACCGCCCGCCCCCCAGTTCGAATTCGGTATTGATCGTAACCTACCGCCGCGCGCCGATAGGTTTCAAAGTAGGGATCCATGCATTTTTTTTTCAATCACCTCACCACGTCTATATATCAGGAGCCGCCACTGGAAAAATAGTTTTTTACTGTGCACCTCGGATTTAAACTAGAAATTGAAAACCTATATATTCACAATAATCATCTATTTAATGGAAATCTACAAGTTCTTTTTTTTTCGTCAACTGATTTCATAGATACAGTATTTGTTTAAATAATGCTTTATTTATTTTTTAACAGGGTGTGTCTGGCAAATGACGCATTTTTGGTTGGGACGTATTTGTTATACGTTATTTTATTTATTTATCAACGGTAACACCATTTTTACAAAGAATAGGTAACAACACATTTACTAGTTTTATACAATTATACATATACATAATAATTCAACATTATAATCTCATAACAATAGACTATGCAACATAAAAAGAAAAATAATAAAAGCCTGAACAAGTGTTTCACTTATAGAGGTTATAACAAACAATTTTAGGGATATGAAATCATTAACCTTGACTCTTGATGTAATTGGGGTTCCGAGTACCATTATTTTGATAAATGAAATCTTTATTCTACTAAGTTTATGAACCTCAAATGTATATAAATCTGGAAGACCGTTAACTGGACATTATTGGCTTAAGAGTGATATCTTCTAAAAATGTTCGCGAATTTGACAACGGTTCGATTGCTAATATGTTTTAGTTGTTTAGTATATTGCTAAATGCAAATAAAAAATGCAAACTCAGAGGCGGTGCTCGGTTCTCAATAAATCAGTAAGTCCGAACGTATTCGGAATTTGGCACTAGACTACGTAATTTTGTAGTGATTTAAATGTCTTTTATTTTGCAAAATACATTAAGTAATATAAATTAAATTGTGATATTGCCTGTACAAACCTTTTGAAAGGTATATGTTTTATAAAGCTGATGTTACACAATCTGCCATTCTATAGAGTGCAATATTATGTAGCATAACTTACTATTACATTCAATATAGATTGTATATACACACATGCAATATGCAACCAACAATTATTATGATTTCAATGGTATTGAGAAGGATTGTGGTAAGGCTAGAAGTCTTATTCATTATAGCAAAGAATTTAGTTTCTAGAAAGTAGTGATATGTACATCATGTGTGGGTCATATAAATTGTCTGTAAACCAATATATTGCTTATTTAATGTTCTACATGTTTGTAGATGGCACTAACTGAGATATCTTCAAACAAATCCTTTGGTGGATGGCAAAAAGTATTTAGCCACGAGTCTAAAGAACTTGGCTGTATAATGAAGTTTGGTGTGTATCTTCCACCTCAAATTGAAGAAAAGAAACTGCCAGTGATCTACTGGCTTTCTGGGCTCACTTGTTCGGAAGCAAATTTCATAGAGAAGGCTGGTGCTCAAAGGTAAGTTTCCAAGCAATTATCTGTCCCTTTTCTTTTAAGAAACAAAAAACAAATAAAATGACAAACTAATTTCTTATTATGTTATAGTTTTTTAATTTACTTTACTTATTTATGGACCAAGCAATTTAAAAATATTACACTGATATGTTATCAGCGTATGAGATACTTACAAACCTGTACAGAGGGCAATATTATGCAGCGTAACTTCTTATTACTTTATACGTGAATCACTTTCACTTTACTCTATACACGGAAAGTTTATGACAATTATTGTCACTCAAGTTAAAAGTACTTTGAGGAATTGTAGTAACCTTATTTCTGATCAAATTAAATATAAATTGTTAGTGAGCAATCCTACTATGCAGAAACCGTATTTTCTTCCCCACAACCATAAACCTGAGAACACAGTTTCAGCAATAGGATCATCAACTTATAATATATCCAAGTTGCTAACAAACTAGATAGTGAACATTTGCTTATAAAAGAAAATAATTCAGGAGTCCTTAGATTTCATTAAAAAAATTTAGGGTACGAATCTTAAGGAAGATGAAATTTTAATCTCGTTAGATGTTAGCTCATTGTTCCCCAGTGAACCAATCCTATAGACCTTGCACTTGCAATACCTTGGTGAATTACTTGAGATTAATAATTTTGATAAAGAAATCATACAAGAACACTTATCTTTAACCAAAACTTTGCATGGGTCAAAATTATGTTCAATATACTAATAACTATTGCCAAAAACTTGAAGGTACGGCAATGGACAACAGTTTATCGCCGTTCTTAGCTATTTTTTCATGAGTAGATTTGAAAACGAAATCTGTCAAGAGTTCGACTATTTTCTAAGGGTATTCTGGTGGATATGGTATAGGTATGTGGATGGCATTTCCGCGATTTTCGATACGAAGAGTGCTAATATAGAAGATTTTGTAACAAAACTAAACAGCCGTTTCCCCACCATTAAATTTATTTATGAAATTCAAGAACAATGGCCAACTACCAATTTTAGATACTTTAGTAATTAGGAGTGATACTAACTAACACAGTGGAATGTGATATTTATGTAAAATATACTGCTACTAACCTAATGATTCATTTAACTGCGACCAACACAATATCATTTCTTAGTACACCGTATGGTTAACTTTCCCCTCAGTAAAGAAAGATTGAAAAGGGACCCAACTAAAATATAGCGAAGGTCAATGGTTTCAATACTAACTTTGGAAAAAATGGAATACATGAAATTGGCTGAACGGGTTGTAACCAAAAATAACTGCTCGCGGAATTAATCGATATGGCTAATTTTATCGTCATTTGTAGCAGACTGTATCTCGGAAACGCAGTAGCTGATTTTTAAAAATGAAGAAGATTCTGAAAGTCCATTATTTCTTGTGCCAATGGCTTGTTGTGATCTTCAATAAAAAGTACTTTTTCAGTGTTATACAGGGTGTAAAAGAATGCAATGTAAAAAATGTAAAATTTTAATTGTCTGCACCTGTTGCAATAGTAATTGCAGAACTTCCATCGTAGTCACATTTAGAAGTTTTGGTCGATACCTTGGGTCATATTTGGTAGTTTTGCATTTTTTTGTTTGGAAAAAAAGCTTTTTTTAAAATTACAATTTCTATTTAAATAAGTTTTTAAATCTTTAGCTTCAATAGAATGGCACGAAGTGTAAATTTAAAACAACTAGCATATAATAAAACCATGAAACAAAACAGCTTACAGTTAAATGTTCAAAAACAGAGTTAAACAATATTAACTAATAATTAGTACCGAGTAGGTCCACCTCGTCGCAGCAGTTCTGCTATCCTTCTCGGCATAATGTCCACCAAGTTTATAATAAACTCTTGAGGAATAGCTTCCCATACCTCCCTAACTGCAATCGTCAATTCTTCGAAATTTTGAAATTCTTACTCTCTTTGATTTACTTTTAGTTTCATTCTGCTGCTTCACACGTGTTCAATTACATTCATGTCTGGCGACTTAGCAAGCCAATTCATTCGCTCAATACCATTCTCTCTCAGACATTCTTGTACAATTCGAGCTCTGTGTGGACGAGTATTATCGCCCACCAGAATAAAACCTTCGCCAGTTCTGAGCAAAGGAAACGACAATCTCATTCACACACAAGTCACGATACCTAACGTCATTCATATTTTGTCCAATCAAAGCTACCAAATCAGTTTTGCCATTCGTCATTATGCCACTCCATACTGTCACACTTCCTCCTCCAAACGTCACTCTTGCTTCCATATTTTCTTCAATATACCGCTGATTCCTTTCCAACGTAGCACGCCCATTCGATTCATACAGTGCAAAATGACTTTCATCAGTAAACATGCAACATATCCATTCTGCTATTCTCCAGTTCAAATGTGCTTGAGCCCAGATTCTGAAGAGACGGACACGCAGCATGTCTTCTGGTATTTAAGCCACGCTCATGCAAACAATCTCTGATGGTGTAGTCGACACTGTTCTTCCCGTTGTCTCTTCTAGTCTCGCCTTTATTTGTGTCACTTTTAGAGTTCTTCCCCGCCTGACAGATAAGTACATCAGACGATATTCTCTGGGGGGTCGTACACCTTTTGCGACCGCATTTCCGAATTTTTCTGGATACATTAGTACCATGATTTTGGCTTCTTCCTATCGTCCTTTGAACTGTGGATCTTGATGTCGTCACCAAGTTAGCGATATATTGTAAACTCATTCCTCGTTGGCGTGTTTTAAGTACCTTTTTAATGAGGTCCTCTTAAATTACATTATAAAGCACCGCATAATATTTCGTAACTCCTTTTCACTTAAAGGCATTTTTAGGATAAACTACGCAATGAAAAAGATTGCAAAATTACGCTTATTCAGATGACAATATTACTCTCATTATTTTGAGCTTCGTTTCCATGGTTTTTGTTAATCTGCTTTTTCCCACAGCCAACTATGCGAATGGATGTCAAATTCCACCAGCAATGACAACTTAAATTAATAGCTGACTTAATAGGAACATCAAGATTCACATTTTGAATCATGGCACCTCTGTATACAGAAAGGTAGATAATAATTCAGTTCCACATCAAATGAAAGAGATTCTAGTGATTGATAATTTTTGTAATTTAAAAAAATGCGGACTTTTTGAAAATGCCCTGCAACTTTTCCAAACAGAAAATATAAAACTACCAACTACGTCTCGAGATATAAAACAAAACTTCTAAATGTGATTACAATGAAAGTTCTGAAACTACTGTTGCAACAGTTAAAATTTAACATTTCTTACATTGTATTCTTTCACACCCTGTATAACATTGAAAAATTAATTTTTATTGAAGATCACCTCAAGCCAGTGACACAAGAAATAATGGAATTTCAGAATCTTCTTCAGTTTTAAAAATCCTAGGGCGTTTCCGAGATACATTTTCCTTCAAATGCGTTTGAGAACAGTCACATAATAATAATTAAAAATTTAAAATGAATTCATAGTACATCTGACAAGAGATTGCTATTAAATGTAGTTTAAATATAGTTAGGTAGATTATACGTTCAGCTTGAACCATTATAATGGTTACTGGAGCGTAACAGGAATCGGTTCTTTATGGTTTCGCTTGATTAAGCAGGTCATCATCTCTTTATGAAGCTAACATGGCTAACGAAACGCATGTCGAGTGCAAAAATTCTGTTTCAGTATTGTGGATAAAACTGTTGTAGTCATAATTATTTTAAATAAGAAAGCATATACTGTGTGTTCGAAATTGGCTATGACAGAAAACCGTAAGAGATACAAGGGCGTTTAAATGGGAAAGTTTTAGACAATTATGTTTGTAATTCAACGCCGTTTTGCTCGCGATTCTATCTTTTTTGTTTTCGAGATATTTTGAAAAAACCAAAAGGCAGCATTATCGAAACCTTTTGTAATTTCTTTATTTTAAAATTTTTTTCTTATCTGTAAAATCGTTATTATGACCTCTTAGGTAGAATGCGCCTGTTTAGTCAGATTTTGCATACGACATTCCGATCTTCTAGATTCTAGAACCACCATCAACTTCGCATTTTCTTAAGCCAGCTTTACACTTATCCAAGTTTATGTCAAGTAACTTTGACAAGGCGGCCTTGAATGAATTTCGTAAATGTAATACGAGACTTTGATAGCAAATAACTTCAAGGTCGCCTTGTCAAAGTTCTTTGATGCAATTAGAACACGTCCAATTTTTCATCAAATATTTGATCAAATTCGGCGGTACCAACATACACGTATAATTATAGCTAGAGCTGCAGTTTTTTTTTTCTTTTTAAAGCTATACGTTTCTTCCATATTATATGCAAAATTATCAAATCAAAATATCCAGTTTAACATAATCTAAAAATGTGGCAAGTTGCCAGTTGGTAACATTTTAGAAACGTCGAAATTCACAAGTGTAAACCGGTGCTGTCAAATTTTGTCTTCATCAAATAAATTGTCCCATAACTTTGACCAGTTCTTTGTCAAAGTGTAAAACTAGCTTTATGGCCGTTATATACTATTTTAACATTTTTGAAATGAGTAATTTTTTTAGCATTTCAACGGCATCTGGAATCTGGAAATGGTGAGAGGGTGGCCTTGAAAGGCCGCGGCACCTAGGCACCATTGGACCCCCTGTGGGTCCTCTCCAGGTCAACCAATCCATCTAGGCCATCGTCCAGCCTAGTGTTGTAAAAAAGGCGGCGATGTTGCCCGAGGAGGCTGTTCTAAGAAAAGCCATGGTTGGCCATCGTTCTCCCAAACGCCCTCCTGTTCACAGCCTCTGCACATAGGTGTCTCGCATAATCTCATTGTGTGGAGATGTTTCCTTAGCTGGCAGTGTCCAGTCAGAATCCCCACCATGAGTCGTAGGGTCTTCCTTGACATATCCAGGTATGCTTTTCCTGCAGGCTCATTAGGGTAGCTTAAAAACCAGTCGAGAGTTAGTTGTTTCGTCCCATCTTGCCCTAAAGTCTTCATGGATGATCTTTTTTATCATATGTATCGTCGTCAGGTAGGTTTGAAGGGCCGGCTCCGATAATGTTTGAACCGGCTGCCTTTCTAGCCAATTTGTCCGCTGATTTGTTGCCTTCGCACTGTGCATGTCCTTTAACCCAGCACACAGAAATTCTGTTTTTGCGGGCAGCATCCTCCAGTGAATTATGGCATTCTAGTACTGACCTGGCTGTAAGTTTACAACTTTTCAAGGCCAGTAGTACTTGTCTACTATCCGTGTAGATTTTAATAGTCTTGTTCTCAGTATTCCTGCGAACAATCTCTTTTGCGGCTATGGATATTGCAGCAAGTTCAGACTGAACTAGGCTTGCGTGTCCCTCCATAGGCCATTTAAGTTCAATTCGCAAGCTTCGGGAGTAAATTCCACAGCCTGCTCCTTCCTTGGTTTTTGAGCCATCCACGAAAATGTTAACCGCACCTTCGGTTATAGGCTCAAATGGTTTTATTTGTACATCATATAGTTTGTCGAAGACAAACTTGGGAGGTATGCTATCTGCACTTACCTGCAGTAGTGGCAGTCTTACGACTGCCCCTTCCCACAGGTGGCGTCTAGTCTCTCCACATTCTATGCTAGGTTGCACACCAACGACTTTGAGCCTTAGCAATGCAGTCAGAGCCACCTCCCTTAGATAAATATCTAGGGGAGGCAGGCACAACATTACTTCCATGGCTCTGGTTGGGGTTGTTCTCATAGCTCCCGTTACAGTTAGGCAGGCAGTTCTCTGTACCTGACTGAGCTTAAGCATTGCCGTTTTTTGTTGACTCTTGGGCCACCAAACTACGGCTCCATAGGCAATCATAGGTCTTATGATGGCAGTATAGCTCCACATTACGACCCTGGGTTTCATCCCCCAGGTTTTACCCACGGTCCTGCGGCACTGTTCATAAGAGATGTATGCCTTCTTTAGTCTTCGTTCTAAGTGAAGATTCCAGGTTAATTTAGCATCGAAGGTGACTCCAAGGTATTTTACCTCAGATCCAAAATTTAGTTGTGTGTTTAGGAGGGTCGGAGGTCGCAGTGCACTTATGTTTGAATATAATTTACCAGAATAGCGTAAAACGCATTACCATTCGTTGAGGACTGACCGGACTCGACCTATTTGGTTTCCTTGACACAACTTGAGGTTCCCTTGAAAGTTATTTTTAGTTTATATTAGTTTTTTAAGAGAGTTAATTCGTTTGGTTTATATCGGTATGCTTAATTTAGTTTCACTTTAATTTAGGTTCACTTTTAACTTTTTCACTGAAGTAACTTTAGGGAGGTTTGAACCTGTAACCAGAAAGCGTTTGCTCTTGAGGTACTACTAACTGGATGACCAGGTGTGGAGGGTTTAAACTAGTTACCAGAAAGCGTTTGCCCTTGAGGTACTACTCACCAGATGACCAAGTTGTCGTTTACTCTGGAACATTGTTGCAAATATTATTAAAAAACATTTTGGTACTGAAACAATTAAGAACCATTTTTGATGATAAATTTAATAACAATAATAACCCTACTCATTTATTCCCATCTGGTAAACTATAATTTATATTATCCATAATAGATACGTAGTCATAATATTTGAATTGCAGTACAACTTATGCTAAAATATGTATACAAATGCATTTTGATACTTTAACCATTATATTTTGTCGTCAGCAGTTTCTACGTCGAGTTTTGGATTCTCCTCAATATTTACTTGTAATGTGTGACACCATGCGTTGTCCTTGTGATAGCAGTTTGAATTTCCTAGCTGTTTTGGTATTTGTTCTTGGACTTGTTACAATTGAAATTAATAATATTAATTAGTACGGCCTGGTTTAGAATGATTGTCGACTGTTTGTGATTATATAACATCGGAAAAGTAAACATTGCCGAGATTGTTTGAAATAACATCGGAAATTACAAATTATGTGCGTTATTTACACCTTTTTACTGACGTCAATTATATTGCCTTAATGATTTGAATTGGGTATTAGTATTTTAAATTATTATTATCCTTCCTAGAGTCATTATCTAAGAAGGGTAATGATTGATTTTCGGTGTAACTTAAGCTGCTTGGTAGTCACCAATTTTGAATGGTTTTGTTTTTACTTATGGTTTATTGGTTTGAATGTATTTTTAGAATGCTATGTACTGTATAACTGTAATTTTCCTTATCCTATCCATGATTATTTATTCTATCCTTATGTTGGCTTATTTTTATATATATTTACTTAATTATGTTTTCTTCTATACACGTATATGCTATTTATTCCGTTATTATATCTTAAGGGGCCTTATTTTATTTCTTTATCATTTCTATAATCCCTTATTTTGTGCTGCATGTCTGCATGAACTTCTCTATATGAAAACTACACGAAATTAAAGTAAGTATTTAAACAGCAGCGAGTTGCGGTTTTGTCAGTCAAAGTGGCTGACCATACAGTCATACAACAGACTAATGTTTTTGCAGAAATATAAAATAAGTGTATGTTTATGGACACGTCCTCTAAATCTGGATGTGAGTGTCATTTTTAACAAATCGATAAAAATTTAAAAATGTTACTTCACTCTCTCCTCCATATTATACGTGCTAACAGCGTTACAACTTTAAGGGTAAAATTCGTAATGGGCATCCATCAACTCCTTTCCAGTACCCCGAAATTGTATTGCCTCATTTCACTTTCTTATGGAAATATCAGTTCTTATAAGTGTATCGATTAATATTCCATATTTTTAGTCGCCAGTATCCGATAATCTCAAGTGATACATTGTATGGAGATTGACATCATTCTGCCTCCGGATGGAAAATGTAGAGTTTGATCGCATTAACAATGCTTTTTTTCATCTAAATAAATTCCATGTAATCTGTTTGACCAGAAGAAAATATTTTGTACGCAAAATTCGTCCACCTGAGCTGCGCTGTTATTAGTTCTCTCGATCTGTCACCTTGGGACTGTCGCAGATGGTTTTGAGAGCAAACAATTCACGGCCACTACCTTCGGCGACCTAAGCAAAGCCCTCTAGTCTGTCGTCCAAGAGCGTCATGCTACATCTATAGTCCCGATACCATCGCAATGAATTCTTCATACCTAAAAAACAGAACTTATCTAAGTAGTTGTGGGTGCCAGTTTGGAATCAAAATCGCAATTAGTTGAGTTTTCATTCCAAAACGGTAATAAATAAATTCCTAATATATTAAAAGCTACCAAATAAACCGTGTTCAATTGAGTTAAATAGCAATATTTGGCGACTCATCAATCTTTTATTAGTACGTTGAACACTGATTAATTTAAATACCTTCGTCAAATGAACAGTTTCCGGGAAAAAACAACACTTGTCACTTTTTCGTGAAACTGAGCTGGCAAAGCTGTGATATTTATTAAAGCCAAATGTTTTTGTTTAACTTAAGAATTTCCTGAAAAATTCCCATATCTCTCAGTGTGCCCGCTTCTATTTGCCTCTCGCACTGCCTGATTTACTTTGGGGCCCGGTCGATGGAGTGACGTCTGACAGGGTCAGTAAGAGCGTTGCGAGAAATTTCGCACAGTTATACTCGGCGACTTAAATTTTTGAGAATGCAATTTTGTTCAGTGGACAATAATTGTTCTACAAAACGTGCAAGTGAATATTCATTCTGTTCTTCCGTTTTCCTAAAGATGAGTCTAGGTGAGTAATTTACTTGTTTTTTATATTAATTAGGGTGTATTTTTATTTTATGTAGTATAAAATTGAAGTTTAATTAAATGTTAAGTCACACTTAAGGATAAAATTGTTTAATATGTCGAAGTCCAATAGATGTAGGCACGTATGGTAAGGAATTCCTTTTAGATTGTTTGATATCTTTGTATACCCGAGTTCGTATCCACTAAAGTTTCAAATTTGCTAATGAAGTTTTAAAATCGTACAGAGCTAATAAAGTAAACGTGAAGCTCACTATTTTATAATATTTATAACGTATTATATTGTATTACCCATTAGGTCACCACCTACGTAAAAAGTGAGTTCAATCACTTGCGCTTTTCGCTGGACATTTCCCGCTCTTCGCCAGCCGAGTGATTCCCGAGACCCGGCTGAATATACAGTAACAGCACACGCGCACTAGTGTCTCGCCGGTACAGGGAGCCTTGATCCGTAACTCTGCTCGTCAATGTTGTTTACACATTTTTTCACTCCACGCGTTTGTATAAGACGTCGAGAAAAGCAGGAATGTGAGAGGTTGGCTCAGGTAGCGAGGCTCGCGTCTAGAACGCAAAGTAATTAGTTCGACGGCCGGCGGCAAGTTTTTTTATTTGATTAGTTGGTTTTTTGGCATGCTTTGGGTGAGTCTGGGTAGTGTTGGGGTCGCCCCTCAGCGAGCGGAGGACATTGCATAAAGTGAAAATGTGAAAATACAAATTGTGAATATTAAACAATGCATGTAGCGCCATAAACCTGTCGTTCGGCGGAAGTCGGGATCAAGGCTCTCTGTACCGGCGAGACGCTATTCACACGCGCTAGCTCCTTGCATGCCTTCGTCATATGGCGACTGTAGTACAAATGTAAAGTATTTACAAAGTCAATCCGAACGGCTAAACAAAATAGTCTTGTACGTGGTCTGTTAAATTTGCCAATAAACCTCAAATAAACGTGACCTAGTTTTATGACTCACGATGAATAGTTTGTCACCCGCACGTTCCCAGATGGCCATTTCTACTCGGATCAAATAATATTTGGTGGACACAAAATAATGCCTAAAAAGTGATGTGGTTTGATTATTAAAATGAAGGATTTAAATTTAGTTTGTCCTTCGTTCTTAGAAATGTTAGCAAGTGTGCCTGAGAGTCGTGATTTTCTAAAATTGTTTTGTGGTTGTTACTGTTGTTATTGCTGTAGTAATTTAAATAATTATTAATCAAGATGACGTTGTGGAGCCCTTTTGATGATTCTGACAATGAAAAGGATAATGTGGAAGCCGATCCCATGGCGGAGCCGTCAGAATTTTTTTTAATAAAGACTTGCATGTTCAAATCCATACTTATTTTAAATATTTGCACTTGCTTAAAAGATCACATTTTCATTACATTTTTATAATTAATGTAATTGCTGACATTTTCTAATTTTAGATGCCAAGAAGATACAATTCCTGGACCCTCAAGAATTTATGTGGCTAAAAAGTCAAATGTCTCTACCCAAATAGATATTCAACAACACAGCGTCGACGTGCCCACTATTTCGTACGTAGTACGTTAAATTCAGATGTTACAAAGCGAGCTGAAAGAGCCTACATCGTGAATATCAAGGTAGAAATTCATATTTTTATTATTTTCATACCAGCAACATAAAATGGTGAAACCTTTTTTTCTAGATCCGAAGCTCTACGCAAAGTCAAACACATCAAGAATTCTTGGGTAAGACGGTGCAATATTGTTTAAAATTAATTAAATTGCAGTTTGATCACTAGTAAATTCTGTGTGATATTTTTTAGTTAGATATTTATAATAGTTCCTTAACGTGATCTCATTAATAGGAATTTATTGGAAGCAATTGTTTATGTATATATTAAAATAGCTAAATTGTACGAATTAAAATAGATTTTCTAATTTTCAGATTTTTTTTGTCAAAATCTGCCACACACAAAATACTTCCCTAAAAATATCGGTCAGATTTGGATACTCCATAGGTATTAAATTTTTTGGAAGATCATTATTCCCAGGTCTATACTATGTCAATTAAAAACCATTTGCTACTACTTGAGACAGCTGAAAAAGTTCGCAAAATCTTCCAGCGAATTTAAGTAATTTTCTTTTATTTTATATTTATTGGAGCTAAAAGCATATAAGAAATTAGCAAAAGCTATCAGATTGCAGTGGAAACTCTGACTTTCTTTTTAAATTTTTTGAGTTGAAGGTCTGAATGTCAGAAAAATCTAAGTTGCATTTTATTCTATGGGATTTCTGTTGATAGTATAATAGGTGTTGAAGATATGCGTAATAAACGGTCAATTAACATCGCTACCAGTGCTGTGATGGCCAGAGAAATATGACGTAATTGGAACCAACTTGTTGCTTAATTGTTTACCCAAAATTGTATTCTTTATCATCTCCTCACTCACCTGACGTAGATCGATCCCGAATCTGAGCTATATAATACGCACGCCAACCAAGGCGTGGCGTCACGGCATACCTACAGGTCGTAACAGTAAAATATTTAAATTCGATTTAGTAATCTATATTCCAATTAAACGATGAATGAATATAATCGATTATTTCGATACTTTTAAATAATCGGTTATTTTTATTATCTAAAATTACCATTCATGAATGAATGAATGTTCATGTATGGAATTGTTAGATTTTCCCCGTGGGTTCTGAGAAAAGCACAACATTTACTATTTTGAAATCATACTCCCTTTATTCCTTAACACTGTATGCAATTAAACACACTATACTAATCTTATATTTCAGAACTAATAGATCTTTACAATTCAACGGTCAATGATGAACTATCTACAACACGCGTATGCGTGCTATTTATATCCAGTCGAATATATATCGGGACTATTCCGGAAGCAACCGCGCCACTTCTCTATTATTCTCGGCCCGGCCGCCCTATTCGCGAATCCAGCTACCGTTGGGGGCGCTGGCGTTTGTAAACAAACATGGTGGAACGCGAGTAACACCTTTGTGTTTTGTCTTCATTTCTAATGTGAAATTTGCCGATTGTGTGTCGTTTTGGATTTTTATGTGAATGTACAGTGATTTTAGGTGAAAATATCGTAGTTTGGTGTCATATTTAATTAATATTGGCAAATAGTACACGGTATTTCAGAGTATTTTTATTTTAAATATATGATACATGAAGTATGTGAAAATAAACTCTAGTGGAAAAATATATTGTTCGAGTATAAAATAGTTTTAATCATAGTATATTGTACTTATATGCAGTGTTAGCTAACAAATAAAACTCTTTCTTTGATTAGTTAATGCATTTATTACGATTTAAAAATACACAGCACCTAACACAATATATAGGTAAAAACGTCACCAAAATTTGATAGGGCCAGGCTTTTAAATAGAATTTTCTTTCTTCACTATAAAAACAACCTATGGTTAAAGGCAATGTTGAATATGAAAACTATTTTCCACATAAATACTTAAAAAGCAATAATTCCGTTCTAAAAGAGAGTTTCTGCCAAAGCTTGCCTACATATTTTTCCTGTAATTGAACATTGTCTACTGTATAATATTATTGTCATTGCTGTAAACGGCCAATATACAAAAGTTGTTCCAAAATAAAGAACTAGAAGTCCAACTGGTGCTAGAGATAATTAGCAATTTAGTTAAGTTATAGAATACTACTAACCAGTTGGAAACTATGGGATCATTTACTGCTTACCTCGTATATTGCATAAAGGAGTACCAAATCTCAGCTAGCGAAGACCAAAATACAGAAACGATATAAAACTGTATGGTAAATTAACTTTCATATCATTATCATATTCATTTTCTAAGCCAATAAATAAAACATACGCAAAGTAAGAACATATATTTATTTTTTGAGACAGAAACATTAAAAATCAATACTGACAAAACAAAATTTATTTGTATTAAACAGAAAAATAAACCAGTTCAAGACTTTAATATTAATGGAGTGAAAATTGAAGAAGTACAGCAAATAAAATATTTAGAACTCATAATTGATAACAACTTAAGCTGGTCTGGACATATTGGGTATATTATATCTAAAACATTACCAATGCTACCTATGATATACAAATGCAGAAATTATCTGTCTTTTAAAACCAAACACATAATTCTGTAATCAGTGCTCTAAAGCTCTGGCCTCGAGAATACTAATTACAACTTTTGTGTCAGAGAGATTCTAACTAATATTTAGATACCACTTAAGTTGTTTTACAAATACATTATAATTTAAGATTAGACTTACAGCAAGTTCCCCAAATTGGTTATACATATCTAAGATGTAAAAGGAAGACGGTATCATAAAATTTATGATACCGTCTTCCTTTTACATCTTAGATATTTATTGCCAATTTAGGGAACTTGCTGTAAGTCTAATCTTAAATTATAATGTATTTGTAAAACAACTTAAGAGGTATCTAAATACTAGTTAGAAGAGTGGTAATTAGTATTCTCGAGGCCAGAGCTTTAGAGCACTGATTAGAGAATTATGTATTTATTGTATTGTAATATTGAGTTGCATTAAATAAATGTTTTCTAATTATTCAAATTAAATCTAATAAAAACAACCATTTATTTTACACTAAACTTACTTTACAATGAAAAGCAAAACAAAAAAAAACTAAGAATACCTATCTAAAATTTATTACTCGAGAGCACTGGAGTTTGCAAATTTACCACTCCGCAGATAATTAACATATTGTCATCAAAAACTTGTATTAAACTATTCGGCAAGGGAGTATTTAAAATGTTCAAAGATTCGCATTGTTTGATTGACTCTTTCGATATGTACCCTGGCTTTTGAAATTAGAATATTTGCCTTTAATTCGTCCTCTGTAAATTGCTTCTTTTTTTATACATCCCTTCTTCAACTCCTGCTGCATTTGTTAGTTTAACTTTAATACCACTATTTTGGCTCAGGAAATAGTGGAAATGAATGTTTTTGTCCTTTCCTTTTCTGGAATGGCAATCGTAAACACAACAATTTGTTTTATGCTTCGTTTTCGAGCCAGAAGCCATTGTTTTATGTTTGTAGTCACAAAGATATACACTTTTCTCTCCAGTAATCGTCCAAAAGCAACTATAAAATGAAAAAGACGAATACACGAGTCTATAAATGCTTTGAAAGATACGATCTCGACGAAAACCACCATGTAAAATGGCCAAATGCCGGTCGATGATTACTCGCTTTCTAGGTTCAAATTTTTTCCGCATAGAGGGCGCATTGATTTCTGGAGTTGCCAATATAATACCTACATACTTAGCGATCAGGAATGCTCTCAGTGGGTGATGATTCATGCGGAGTCACGTAGACGCGGCAAGTTAGTTGTATAGGATAGCCCAAAACATACAGATAGTTTATCGGAATAAGAATATCATAACAACTCAAATATATTAGAAAGTCAAATTGCTGAATAGCAATCTCATTACTAGCAAATCATTTCGAGGGGGTTGAGTTTTTGAAGACTAGGGTGTTTTATTCAACTGACGAATACTTGATGGATGGGATTCAACGATATAAAGGAAAATTCCCTTCAGACATGTTTTGACGTGTGGAAATTCTTTTGTACCTATACATCGTCAATAAACATTGATTGATCGAATACTAAATTACTTTTATAGCTCCCCAGAGAGAAGAACTTTGAAAAATCATAAATTGTTGTACCCAACTAGGCCTTTATTTTTAATTTATTATTTTTATACCATGACAGTTAAATTCTATAAATCTATAATATGCAGATGTAAGAGGTAAATCCAATAAGAGGTATTTGTACTATATTTTAAAAATTCCTGAACTTTATTGTACTTTATTTAATTTACGGGGGACGAAATAGAGCCATTATAAGCTGGTAGAATATTTTCTACCAGACCTATAGCTGAAAAGACTAATTCTACATAGAGTGGTTTTTCAAAATTAATAGAGTTGAATGAGAGAATATTACACTTTAGAAAGTAAGTTTGAAATTTGCAGCCTTAAAATTCTATGAAGTTTGTGTAGTCTACTCAAGTACTCAGTACTACTCAAATACCTCGAGAACAACAGAATAATCAACGATAATCAATACGGCTTTCGCAAATAGAGATCGACAGGAGATATATTGGCCTATGTCACTCATATATGGAGTAGGGCAATTGAAAACTATGGAGAGTCGAGCGATTGCGTTGGATATTTCAATGGCATTCGACAGAGTTTGGCATGACGGACTGCTCAACAAACTGCCGTCCTTCGGACTCTCAGCCTCTCTCTGCAGCTGGCTGGCCAGTTTCCTTAGGAACCGATCCCTACACGTTGCAGTCGATGGACACATTCACCATCAACGCGGGCGTGCCTCAGGGCGCAAGGATTTTACCAACTCTGTTCATCATCTATATTAATGACCTGCTGATCGAAACGAATAATCCTGTTTACAGTTTTGCAGATGACAGTACCCTTGTCTCCCACTTTAGATCAGAAAAACCCTTACCAGCGACTGAGACTCATCACTGCAGACAGGAGCAGATTACAGCTATTAATCAAGACCTGGAGAAAGTTCAAACTTGGGGCGACCGAAATTTGGTCCAGTTCAATGCAGCAAAGACCCAAGCAGCAACGTTTACCAAGAGGGCCAATTCAGCGGGCCCTGGCATCATTATGGCAGGATCGACCATTTCTTCATCCTCGTCAATCGGACTGCTGGGTGTCTCGGTCAACAGCAATATGTCATGGCATGACCATGTTGCTAACTTCGCAAAATCAGCCTCCCAGAAGCTTGGTGCGCTATTTCGCAACAAAAAACTCTATACACCGCAGCAGTTGCTCTTGCTGTACAAAGCGCAAGACCCTGCTTAGAATATTGCTCACATATCTGGGGTGCCGCACCAAAGCATACCCTAAAGCTACTGGATTCCATTCAGAAGAGAGCTGTGCGTCTCGTCGGCGACCCGGAGTTGACCCGAAATCTGGATAGTCTGGAACACCGCAGACATGTGGCCGAGATGTCTCTGTGTTACAGATACTTTCACGGCAGATGTTCCCAGGATTTGCCCCGCACAGTGTTGCCAGGTCATAATATTTTTTTTCACTATACTGCCAGCCCAAAATTCAGTAGAAATCAGTAGACAGATGAGTTGCTTAATTATAGGGACACAAATATTATTAACGTTGCAGTGGTTTCTCTTTCGATTAGCGTTTATTGGTACGTATTCTACACTGTTTTGAATTATTAAGACTAAAAAATTCACAACCAACTCACAATGAAAAATCAAACACCAATACTATATAAAATAGTTTATTTGGGGACATGAACGAAACATTATTGGAAATAAAAATAAAATAAATAATAATTTAAGAAAATAAAATAACAGAAACCAAAAACACTAGACTAAAAAAATATTCTAATCGGAGTAGGAACCAGTCAAGTTATCCTTCTTTTGTACTTGCTATTATTATTTAGCTCTAGAAGATCATGTGAAAAATTTACCGAATGGCAATTTACAATTTGAAAAAAAATTTCAACGGTATTTCAAAACTTCTCTAGGAAAACATCTGGATCAAGATTTAAATTAGTGTCACCAAGAAAGCGTAATTCATTGTTCAATATTTGTAAATCATTGTAGCTTATTAGATCTGGAAAATGACAAGATAGGAAAGCTATACTATTTTTTTACTAAGAATATTTTTGGCGCTCAATAAACTTACCTGAATCAAAATTTTATCTTTGAAATCAAATCGTTGGTCGATTTGACTTGCTGCTTTAATGAAAAACTGCAAACATCGTTTCCTAAAGTTATTTTTCATATCTTCAGTTAAAGAACTGATCGATTTAAAATCTTTTGCGACTAAATAGAGTTCAATAATGAAACACACGGGACCTACATTTTAATTATATATGATTATAGAAAAAAACCATAAAATTCAGTAGAATCACATTGATATCGGTAGATCAGTAGACCAATGGCCAAATCAGTAGATCTACTGAAAAATCAGTAGACCTGGCAACGCTGGGCCCGCATCATCCCGCCCCTGGCAACTCCTGTTAGACAGTCACGACAGACGGCAAGAGCGCACCAGTTCGTCCTACAACTAGAAACACCTAGAACATCGCTTTACAAGAACTCCTTTGTCTGGCGCACTGCATCACTGTGGAACTCACTTCCAAGACATCTGTTTCCCACTAATTACAACCTACAACTATTCAAGAACCGTGTCAATCAACATCTTCGCACACACACCGCTCGTCGAGCCCCATAGGATCTCCCTTTCGTGTGTGTGCTGCCATAAAAAAAAGTCATATGTTCTATAAAGCTAATGTAGATGAAATAAGTGAGAAAGTTTGGTCAAGCCGCAAAATGATTATATATAATAAAGCATTTGAGATTTCAGTAAACTAAGAAATCAAAATGAGCAATAGGTGGCTTTTCATTACGATTAAACATAAGGTCTGTTCTAGCAGCGATTTCAAACGGTTTCAAACCGTCCGGAGTTTGCGCATAACGATATATGCGTCGCTTATATGGCTATGCGCAAACTCCGTACGGTTTGAAACCGTTTGAAATCGCTGCTAGAACAAACCTATTTTCTAAAACTATTATACTTTTATACCTGAAGGTATTTAATTTAGAATTTTTCCAGGTATGCTGCTCAACATGGTGTTATTATTGTTAACCCCGATACATCACCAAGGGGCCTTAACATACCAGGCGACTCAGAATCATGGGATTTTGGAGTTGCGGCAGGATTCTACTTAAATGCCACACAAGAACCATGGAAGAAAAACTACAGGATGTATGAATATATCGTCACCGAACTCATTAGTGCTGTTAATTCTAATTTTAATGTTGCTGAAGGAAAACAGTCAATCATGGGTCATAGGTAAATATCCCATAATTGAATAATTATTTAATTTAATTTTTCTTGCCATTTTAAAAAAATGGAGGAAAAATGGTGATAACTTAATTAAAACTATTTGTCATAATAACACTTGATATTACCAAGTCACTAAACTATTATATCAGTTTTATTCAACTTTAATAGTAAATTTGTTTTATATTTTCAATTAGTAGATAATATGTCAGCTTATAAGGCAGTATACTATTAACATTCCGTGATAATTTTTTTTCTCTAGTATGGGTGGACATGGTGCCTTTATAATAGCTCTGAAAAATCCCGGTTTATTTAAGTCAGTGTCAGCTTTTGCTCCAATTTGCAACCCCAGTGTGTGCCCATGGGGAATCAAAGCATTTACTGGCTATCTTGGACTACAGAAAAATGGTAATTGGGAACAATGGGATGCCACTGAATTAGTAAAGAAATACAATGGACCCCCATTGGAACTATTAATTGATCAGGTACGTGATTGGTAGCTCCATGTTTTTATTATACTATAATGAAAATAGTATTAAAATAGTTAGAGAGTGAAAATATAATCTTCATATAATTTATAACAAAAAAAAAGCAGTCATCACATATTCGAAAAAGTCTGTGTGCCATTCAACAGTTATGGATCAGAGATGGTGAAAAGTGCTATATATATAATCCGGTGTATAGAATTATTGGACACCAGAACAAAAATACGTGATTGCGCTATAAAGTACATGGTAATATTTTGTAAATTATTCTTCCTGTTTATGTCATTAATTGAAAGTTATAATATACTGTTTATATTAAACAAAAAGGCATGAACTAACTGAATAACATAATACATATGTATATTCATATTATACTTGAAGTTACGCCGATTTTATTATTTATAAAGTTTTTTTTAGATTAATTTTTGCCCATTCTTAAAGGTTTGTTTTTAGGGATCAGCTGATCAGTTCTTATTCCAACTTAATCCGCAAAACTTAGTCGAAGCCTGTAAAAGTGCCGGAATGTCTGCAATATTAAAACAAAGAGAGGGATACAATCACAGTTACTTCTACATTTCTTCGTATATTGGCGAGCACATGGAATACCATGCTAAACATTTGAATTAAATTTTACAAACCAAATATATTTATACAATGTTACATGTTGCAAAAATAAATCGACAATTAATTGTGTTATGATAAGAGTAGTGGTCTTATTTCACTGCAAATTATTTGTATTATTAGGTCATAAAACCCCAGTCGAGGACAAATTGTCTAAAAGTCTACCCTCCTTGTAATATGTAATTATTTGTTTAATAACATCCGCCTTTTTATTTTTAGTTTTATCAATTTAAGCAAGATCTGAAGTTTAAACCACACAATCGTGGCTTAAACTTCATCTAGATATTTTAGAAGTCGGCCTTTGTCAATCTAATTGTTGAGTTGCTTGATAATTGGCTTCTGCGCCTTTCGGACAATTTGCCAGCAAATTTGAGTGAAACCTACAATAAGGCGAGTATATAGTACGTACTCCTGACCCCTGGAGATTTCGAACATTCACAAAACTAACATTTATAAAAAAAATTGAGCAAGATGCAAATAGGTACCCTTGATTTGTATAGGAGTGGAAGTGGCAACCTATGGGCAAAAAAACGGGTTTTTGCGCATGACAAAATCGACGCAAAATCGAAAAACGTAAACAAAGAAGATCCCGTTTCGTCATGCGCACTAAAACACTTGCCGTCTCAGCAGGCGTCGATCAGGACCGTACTTGGCTTTTGTCTTTGACGTGTTTTCGTTTTGACAACGCGGGGTTTTGTATTGATAATTCGAATGCTTTACTTTTTATTGACTCTCTCTGGACCTAGTGTTTGTAGTTGCTTAATTAGTTTTCGTTTAGTGGTTCACGTTTGTGCTTTGTGCGTACCCTATTTTGATTTTCGTTTTAATTGAATACGGACATAAACAATGGGCGATGCTATTAAAATAGAATTCCGAAAGTGTATGGTTGTGCTTTGTAGCAGTAGAGACAAAATACCCGGGATTTCCTATTTCAAGTAAGTATAATTATTATAAGTATTACTTATGCATAGCTTATTGTTTGTTTCACTATGCTAATTGGCCCATTTCACAATCCGCAAGACTACTCTACCAAATATTTGGTGAAATAATTTCGTTCATAATCACAAGAGTACGATTTTAAATTCTGGAGTCCGGGCCTGCCTAATGACCTTCACACTGCAACAGATGGCAGTGGCGTGCAGTGCCATTTAGGAGAGGATAGGCAACATAATAGAAAATGATACAGGAGTAAGCCCACTGCAGGCGCCGCTGTAGGTAGAATTTTGTTTTTCAGGTGCCACGCCCAAGAACGTCCATTTTGAGGCTAAAAAAAATGTAGGCATAAAGCCTTTTCAATTCGAGTTTCGCCAAAACTATGCAAAGAAAACGCGCTGTAAATGGTTAGTGGACTGGCCTTGTTTTTCTGAGGCATTTAACACATTATTTAAACCAATATACCCATGTTTACTCTACACATTTCCTTCTTCGCCAAAGAGTAAGCATAGCCAACGATACATTTTAATTTTATGACGACACCTGCAGAGCCACTAATAATTGTCATGGATTTTTTATTCAAATATCGAGGTTTTCTTTCTAACCAACAAAACTAACCCACAAAGAAGACAACCACCCCTTGTATAGGTACTAAACTAACTAAACTTTCAAAACTAACTAACATTCTCTAATGCGCAAGGCAAAAGAGGAATCGTTTTGTTTACATTTCGCGGTCGTAAATTTGCCATGTTTGGTCTATTTATTGCTTATCCACTCCTATACAAATCAATGGTAGGTACCTACCTACTCGAGCGAGACACTGATGTGTTAACATATCCTATATCGACATGCACAAATATTTGAGCAGCCCTCATAAAATCACTGCGCATGGTTATGATGTCACAACCCTTTACGCATTTCCGTCCCCATCCGCAATCCGCATGCACATTTCCGTTCCATTTGTCGAGATTACCCTCATACCGCCGCGTAAGATGTTTACACATCACAACTAACCGCGAACCGTGATAATCAACGCGAGCGAAGCCGCGGGTAAAAGCTAAAAGTCTCCTATGTCCTTTACTATACTCTTGAAAATATCTATACAAAATTTCATGATAAGTAGTTTACGCTTGGAAGGTAGGATTAAAACTAACCGTAAAAATGAACTCAAGCGAAACCGCGGGTAAAAGTTAAAAGTGTCCTCATCCCCTTTACTATAAAGCGTTTTCACACTGGCCGACTCGACAACGATGCCGACACCATATCCGACAGGTGGTTTGCACGTTTCAACGACACAGCACATGCAGTTGTTGTGTGTCGGTACTTAACAAATTCTATGTATTATATTTGTGGAGCAAAACACGATGTAAGCAAAGGCATTTATGGGGACATCCAACAACACCGAGATGTTAACGGTATATCCCATTATTAAACTAAGATATTTAGAGGCGACTTTACTATACTTTGTTTGAGAAGTTGGTTTATGACCCAATTAAGTACATACTTTAATTATTTTCGTATGAGCAAAAATTAATTTGACAACATATTAGATAATTTAAATAATATTTTATTGTGCTCATAGGTTTTCTCCCAAATACAGGGCTTAGATTCCACTAATTCAATCAATATAACAATGTCATATTTGAAACTGCTAATTTTCCTGTAGTTCCGCCTATAAATTCAAACAAACATCAGTGATTCAACACACCAACTTACAAAAAATTTCTCTTTCTCAACGACATGTCGTTTCCTGCAACGACACGATACCGACATGTCGTAGAGTGTGAAAACATTCCCATTTAATTATATCAGAGAACGAGTCCATCGACATCGTTGTCGTGTCGGCTAGTGTGAAAACGCCCATACTCTTGAAAATATCTGTACAAATTTTCATGATGATCGGTTGAGCAGTTTATGCGTGAAAGCGTAAGAAACAAACAAACAAACACATTCGCATTTATAATATTAGTTAGGATTCTTTAATAATACTTACTGGCAGCTAATCGGAGTAGATTAATTCACTGCACAAATTCGACACGAAAATCTAATGCCACCAGGAATAATTATTCTCACCTATGGACACAGAACTAAAGTCAATAACCAAATTTTGCAAATGTTAGAAGAGGACCACGACTCAGTATTGTTTTAAACGTCTGGGCATCTGAATAATACTTTTGACAGTTCGTTTAATTTAAAATATGCTTTTTCATCGTCTAAAATCCGTTTAAAAGGGATCTGAAATGGCAAAATTGTATAGAAATCCGAAATCTAAGAAGATAGCCGTGGCACACGATATAAATAAGTACATACGGTAGGTTCACTCGAGACAAATTTCCAATTTCGCCGACAGTTTTTAGCCTCGAAGCGAATCCTGATCAATCTGGGTCGTGGCAACCAGCAGCTCCGCTACGAGGGAGAATCTACGGTCAGTATGCAAACGCCTTGATATTGTGTACTGTTGGGTCACGTTGAAATAAATAATTATTAAGATCGCTAAAATGACGAGATATTGTTGTGCGGATAATTGAATTACAAAAGTGGGTGAAGGATTTTCATTTTTTAGATGCCCCAAAGACCCTATCAGGTAAGATTTAAAAAGACAGTTCTCTGATTAAATTAGATAATGCATGCAGTTTTTCAATTACACGTATAATCGGTTTAACAAATATGTCTTTATTAAAATTCTGTTATTTACCTAAATTTCGATAAAGACAATAGTGAGAAAAGAAAACAAGTACGACAAAAATAAAATGCCCGTCACCACTAGCGTGAGCAAAAAACTGTTTATATTTTAATAATTGCGAAGTTTTCACGTGACCCTTTGTGTTTTTAAAGCAACTCTTATATTTTAACATTGAGAATGTTTCTATTATCCTAGTATAGGGCCTCAAATCGTGAAAAAATGCATTTGCCACATGATATCATACACGTGAGAGATCGTGTTAGTTTATTTACTTAAACTTAAATTTGATTATAAGGTATCGGAATCGATTAAAATGACTAAAATAAATTGGAACTAACTGAAACTAGCCGAAAGTTGATTGAATGATTAACCAAAACTCGCCAACAGTAACCAAAACGGTCTAAAACGTACCGGTACAGGTTTCAAAAATTAAAGTAAGTTAAAACTAACCAAAAAGAAACGGAATTTTAACGACTAACCAAAACTAACCAAACATTAAATTTGATTATAACGTATCGGAACCGTTTCAAATAACTAAAATAAATTGGAACTAACTGAAACTAACCGAAAGTTGATTGAAAAACTAACCAAAAGTAACTAAAAGCACCAAAAAGGGCTAAAACGAATGGGAACAGATTAAAAATATTAAAGTTTGTTGAAACTAACCCAAATTAACCTAATTCTGGCGACTGACATAATTTAACCAAAAACATTTAAATTGGATACAATGTATCGGAACCGGTTCAAATGAGTAAATTAAATTGGGGCTAACTGAAAGTAATCGAAAGCTGATTGAATGACTAACCAAAAGTAACTAAAAGCACCGCAACCGGCTAAAACGTGTCGTAATAGATTAAAAATATTGGAGTATGATAAAATTAACCGAATTTTGGCGACTGACCTAAACTAACCAAAAACAGTAAAATTAGTAATAACGTATCGGAACCGGTTCAAATAACTAAAATAAATCGAAACTGATAACTGATATTAACCGAAAATTGATTGAAAGACTAAACAAAACTAACCAAAAGCACCAAAAAGGCGAACACATAAATCAAAACAGATTAAAAATATTAAAGTAACTTAAAACTCACTTAAATTAGCCAATTTCGGCGATTAACTAAAATTAACCAAAAACATTAAAATTAGTTATACTCGTACCGTAGATATTGAAACCGGTTCAAATTCTAAAATAAATAAAAGCCATCTAAAATTAACAGAAAGCTGATTGAATGAAATCAAAAGTAACCAAAAGCACTAAAATGTATCGGAATAGGTTACAAAAACTAAAGTAAGTTACAACTAACCAAGACGAGCCGAACTTTCGCTACTAACCAAAAGTAAATTTGATTATAATGTAGCGGAGTCGGTTCAAATGAGAATAAATTGGATCTAACTGAGACTAACCGAAAGTTAATTGAACGGCTAACCAAAACTAACTAAAAGTAACCAAAAGCGCCAAAACGGGATAAAACAATTCGGAACAGGTTAGAAATATTACAGCAACGTCATGGCTAATTATATATTAATAGATTTTCCTATCTACAAGTGGAGGGTAATTTTTTTAGGTCTTCATATTCGCACCTTTTTATTTTTTAACACGTGTAACTGGCGAACGCCAGCTCGCGATCCGTTCGGCATGTTCCCAATTAGGTAGAGGTCTGAAATTTTCAGGGGATGTAGACGGGGTAAAATGAAGACTGTGCCAAAACTGTAGGAACCCCCCCCCCCCCCCCCCCCGTTCGGGCAGGAGAGGGGGAGAAGAAAAAAACTCAATTAATTCCGGGAGAACTGGAGGGGGTAAGGGGTCCAAATTTTGTATGGGAGGTGTGGTACCTTGGGCCTCATGGGGGGCGGCGGGGCTCTAATTTAAGGGAGGAATTTGGGGGAAAACCGTTTTTGGCCGTAGCTCTGCAACGAAGGCTTATCAAGGACCGACGACAATACAATAATTTTATAAGTTTATCTAATTATCCTGGTGAGGATCGCCAGGATTAAATAATATAGTTTCAAAAAATGCTTCCATAGTACATACCTACATCGAACTAAAAAGTGGAGAATAAATATAGTTTAAAAAAACACGCTTTAATGATCAATCGAACTAAAAAACAAAAAATAATTATTAATACAGGCAGAAAATAATAATGAACGAAAAATATTAGTATTATCACAGCTTATTCAATAACCAGCTATTCATCTCTATCGAAATCGGAAAGTTGGAGTGTCGGGCACTGCGCTTCCTGACAGTGCCCTTAGCGGTTCAGTTTCACAGTCTCGTGATTTTTCAGGCCATGTAATGACACGAAGCGAACTGAATTTAAAATGAATATTCCCTTCAAAATCCACGACAAATTCGCCCGAAGCTGCGGCTATTGCCCTAAAAAGACCGGAAATTTCGGATTTTTATACAATTTTGCCATTTAAAATCGTTTTCAAAAGGATTTTAGACGATAAAACATCGTATTTTAAATCAACCGAATTGTCAAAAGTATTATTCAGATGCTCAGACGTTTAGAAAAATATTAACTCATGGCCCTCTTCTAAAATTTTCACTTGACTTTCCCAAATCAAAGGATGCCGCTGCAAGATGAGTAGCTGGTTATTGAATAAGCTGTGGTATTATTGTGAAAAAAGCGCGATGTACATAAAATATAGCACAAAGCGCCCCACGCTTTTATCACAATAATACTAATATTTTTTGTTCATTATTATTTTCTGCCTGTATTAATAATTATTTTTTGTTTTTTAGTTCGATTGATCATTAAAGCGTGTTTTTTTAAACTATATTTATCTTATAATTGAAGCCATCCCCTGAAGGGCCCATATGCCAAATGGCGGTTCTGAGAAAAATGCAATTAAAAATTTAAGACTATATAACAAAGTTTTAAATTTTGAACTTAATTGAAAGCTCGAATACTTATCGGAACGTTATAATCAATTTTTCATAAACCGTCTCCTGACGTTCAGGAAAAATTTCCGTGTCGTGACTCGACCTTGAAAAATCACTCTCATGAAACCACAGAGGTATTCATTTGAACCGGCTCCGATACGTTATAATAAAATTTAATGCTTTTGATTAGTTTTGGTTAGCCGCGAAGATTCGGTTTATTTTGGTTAAATTTGTGTGACCTATTCCGATACATTTTGAAATGAAATGAAATGAAATCTCTTTATTTAGCACTTGGCTAGTTAACATCAAAAATGTACTTACATACACTTACAGTACGTTAATTTCTAAAATATGAAATCAAACGTGATTTGAACACTCCCAAACTAGGTGCATTCTTAATGGTATCCGGCAGTTCATTATAATAGCGCAATCCATCATAAAAAAGTGTTTTTTGCAGAGCAGTTTTTGTAACTAAAGATATATTGTAGTGGTGACTATTTCTTATATTATACCCGTGATATTTAGACCGTTTTTCCAAATTAAACTTAAGATATACCGGCTGTAAGTCATTTTCAATTTTATAAATTAAAACTAAATTGGCTCTTCTAATAAACTGCCGAACATCAAGCCAGTTTAAACAGTCCAACATAACTACAATTGGTGTGTATATATTACAATTTAATAAGACACGCATTATCTTGTTCTGTAGAACTTGTAATCTCTGTAGATTTTCGTCGGTAGGGGAGAGTCGGATATTGGCGCGCGGTTGATAATACCGCGCGTACCATTATCTCGCAGTAGGAAATAATACTCGGCAATACTGCATAATTGGACATTACTTTGAACGTGTTACTTCATCCCCCAGTACAAATATTTCCGTTGTAACCACCTGTTCGAGCTCGGCGAGCGATTATCGTATTTTGTGAAAATCCTTATAAGTTTTATATATTTTTGGATCGAGGTATGTACAAAACTTATTATTTAAATGTAAGATATTGTGTTGCAATAGATTGCTACCCTTATTAGCAATGCTGTGTGATAGCGGCCGTTTGTCCTAAATTGTCATTTTTCGAATAATGTTAGCATGAAGTGAAAATGGCGTCGTCTGATAATTGCGCGCTGAGGGGGCGGTATTATCAGCAGCGCGGTATTATCAGACTAGTGTATTTGATGCTATTTTTTTTTCAGATGGCTCAGCCTCCTCCTGCCGAAAACTATATTTGCGATTTTTGTTGACTTCTTTGTACTAAATATCAAATAATGCTGTAAATAAAGCCTTATTTTTGGAACACGGTATTATCAAACAGGGGGCACGGTATTATCAGACTAGTCTGATAACACCGCGCTTTCATTGACTTTTGTTTTTTTCCTACCCCCTCTACTACCCTAGGTTAACTCGAAATTTGCCATTTGGACTTATTTACTATGCAAGTCTTCTATTGGCTGGCATCCATAAAGTTGCTATACATTACATCTAATGATTTTAGAGCGTGTTGTCCTTAAGGGCGCGTCAATATCCGACTCTCCCCTACACGCAATCAATAATGAGCAAGCATACGAGAAATGAGGCAGAATAATCGTATTGTACACTAACATTTTAGTCCAAGAAGATAAACAACCTGACACACGTTTAAAAAATCCAATTTTTTTACACATAAAGTCTACATGATTTCATGATTACCAAAATTCAGTTGGGAATCTAAAACTACTCCTAAATACTTGATCTCCTTAACAAATTGTATATTATCTCCGTTTATGTTTAATGCCAAATTTAAGTCAATATATTTTTTACAATTTGCCTTGGAACCAATAACCATACATTTTGTCTTTGAACTATTTAACTTTAATTTATTTTCGCACAGCCAAATATACAGGGTTTTTAACTCATCATTTAATATTGTTGTTACTTCTTGAAAATCTTTCCCTGATACTGAAATTAGGGTATCGTCCGCAAATAAATTTACAAAAGAATTATTCAACTTTAAATAAACATCATTTATATATACAATGAACAGGAGTGGCCCCAGAACACTCCCCTGGGGCACACCCCAAACACTAATTCTTTTACTGGAAATATTATCTCCAATTCTAGTCTGATGATACCTATTGTCCAAAAAATTTGTTAGCCAATCTAAAGCACTTCCTCTTATGCCGTATAAACCTAACTTTTTTACTAGAATATCTCTATCTATTGTCTCAAAAGCACGCTTTAAGTCTACAAAAACACTTAATGTAATTTTTGATTCACTCATATTTTTCCTCCAGTCAGAACACACATATTGTAACGTAGACTCACAAGAATGTTTGCTTCTAAATCCTGATTGTCCGTCATATAATAAAAAGTTACTTTCCAAATATGTACGCAACTGATTGCAAATAACGGTTTCAATAATTTTGTCAATCACTGGGAGAAGGTTAATTGGACGGAAATCACCAGGTATACCTGGATTTGGCACTTTGGGAATGGGCACTATTACACTTGTTTTCAATTCACTAGGAAATTTTCCAGTTCTTATGGATGTATTTATAATATACAGAATTGGGTACCCTATAACACTAAAAATATCTTTTACAAGCTTAATACTCAGTAAACTGCACTAGTACTTTTATTTTTTAGGCCATATACAATTTTTTTTAGTTCTGGGAGCGTAATTTCCTTAAAACCCAACAAACTACAAGTATTTACTGATAACAATGCCTTCCATTGCATTATTTCTATACTTTTTGAAATCTCGTCCAAACTATCAGCATAAAAATTATTCATATTTTCTTCTACTTTTTCATCATACTGGCCGAAGTCTATGCTGGTAAAATCAGCACATTGTTTTTTATTTCCCACAATTTCTTTTAGTGCTATCCACATTTTCTTTCCATTTCCCTTACAATTTTCTATATTTTGTTCGTAATATATGGTCTTTTCATTTCTCATTAGTGAAGTCGCCCTATTTCTTTTTATTTTGTAATCATTCCAGTCTGTAACATTTCTGGTAAACTGATACTTACGGTAAGCCTCATCTCTAGCACGCTGTGCCTCTCTAACTACTTGCGTTATCCACGGATGTTGGCAGCCTTTTTTGTTCTTCTTTAACGGTGCCCATTTGTCAAGTATTTTTTGCAGAATTTTTATAAAATCAGAATAAATGATATCAACATCCGTGGAAGTATAATTCCAGGCTTCACCGATCAAATCCCCAGTAATATTTTCAACGTTCTGTGTTGATAGGTTTCTTGTGTAGGCATTTTTACCTATTTGTTGCTTCCCTTCAACATTCATACTGATGACTCCAATTATATCGTGGTCACTTAACTTTGGAAAATTTCGTGGTACCTCAACTAAAGTAAAATAATTGGTTATAATATGATCAATTAGGGTCGCTGATTGATCTGTGATTCTGGTTTCTTTGGTAACAATTTGTTTGTACCCTGCTGATTGTATAATTCTTTTTAAGTTTATCGAATCACTGTCATTTTTCAAATAATCTATATTTAAATCACCCATCAGTATTACTCTGTGCTGACTTAACACGTCACTATTCAATTGGTCATCCAAATAGTATAAAAAGTCAGATGAAGAGCTGTTAGGTGATCTATACATGGTTCCTATCACCAACTTATCCTTTTTAATTTGAAGTGTTATTCCAAGTGACCAAAAACTATAGTCTACTGTATCAATAAACAATAATTTAAATTTGTAGCCCTTACGAATATACAGTAAACTTCCACCAGTGTGTCTACTATTAGAATAACATACAGTGACAGAATATCCTTCGATGCAAAATTCGCTTTCTTCAATCTCCTTTGTTATATGTGTTTCACTTATGCATACTACAAGCGGACTCTTTTTTACCATTATGTCGCTAAGTTCTATGATACGTGTAAGAAGACCCTGTGCATTTATATGCATAAACAATCCATTAATTGTAGACGGTCCGTTTGAGAAAAACTGTGGTGGCTATATATACCCTGTGCGGGATTTAAGTTTTTCTAAGGCCTTTTTATAAGATACACAGTTTTTGTCAAAAACTGTGTGATTAAAGTCTATGTTTGGTATTTTTAGGACTTGGCTCACGTATTTACAATTTGTACACTCCCTAACATTTGAAGAACAGTCAGAGCTTCTATGATTTTGGTTACATAATGGACAAACCACGTTTTCTTGACGACAGTTTATTGCCTTGTGGCCATATCGCCAGCACTTGTAGCAACGCAAAACTCCCATATATTCATATACCCGATAACTTTCCCATCCAATAAAAATGTTTCCATTTCTAATTATATCTTTAAATAGTCCTGGCGGTACCTCCAAGACAAAATTATAATTCTTTTTATTTTTCGGTATATATTTCCTAATTACTTTTATATTACTTTCGGCGTCATTTATTGCATTACTCTGGCGTTTTATTTTTTCAATTAATTTTTCATCAGATAACAGATTACTTTCCTGTATTCCCACAATAATTATTTTGGGGTTTAAAACTTTAGGTAATTCCACTTGGTATTCATCTGACAATCTGGCAACAGCGGTGTTCTGTAGTTTTTTGAGCGATTCGTTATCATTGCATTCCACAACAATTGATCCCTGGTTAACTGGTTTAACTCTTTTTACCGCTATTGCCAAATCAGACGGATCAATTTTTTGTGATATTATTTGCTTTGTCACCTTACTATCTTGGTTTACATTTTTTGGCCTAATTATCAGTGAAGGAAAAGTATTTTTACTTACAATATTGGAATATAACGGTGTTTCTTTATTATTTACATTCTCCAAGTTTTTTAAAATATCACAGGAATTTTTAACACATTGATTTGTTTGTGTTACCAATTTATCAATATACTTTACAATGTTTAATTTTTCCTCTACGTAACCGATACACCGATCGCAGCACCAAAATAAATTAGGACAGTCTCTTATAGATTTTACCACCTGATCTTTTAATTGAGCACATTGCACGTGAAAACATTCTTTACAACTTTTGCACGAAATTAACTTTGAATTTACAATGAAATTATCGGAGCAGCGGGCACAGATATCTGTACTCGCCGGCATCTCAACTACACTCATTTTGGTGCTTTTGATTACTTTTAGTTAATTTTGGTTGGCCACTCAATCAACTGTCGGTTAGGTTCAGTAAGTTTTAATTTATTTTAGTCGTTTGAACCGGTTCCGATACGTTATAACTAATTTTAATGTTTTTGGTTAGTCGCTAATATTCAGTTAATTTTGGTTATCTTTAACTTAATTTAATATTTTTAATCTGTTCCGATACGTTTTAGCACACTTTGTTATTTTTGGGTAATTTTCGTTGGTCGTTCAATCAACTTTCGGTTAATTTCAATTAGTTTATTTTAGTCATTTACGGTGCCGGTACGTTATAAACAATTTTAATGTTTTTGGTTAATTTTGGTTAGTCGCCAAAATTCGGTTAATCTGGGTTAGTTTTAACTTACTTTAATGTTTTAAATTATTCCGATACGCTGTAGTCCTTTTTGGTGCTTTTGGTTACTCGTTCAATAAACTTTAAGTTAATTTCAGTTAGTTTAATTTATTTTAGTCACTTGAACCGACTCCTATACGTTATAATCAAATTATTTAATGTTTTCGGTTAGTTTTGGTTAGTCGCCAAAATTCGGATCATCTGGGTTAGTTTTAACTTACCTACTTTCATATTTTTAATTTGTCCCGATACGGTTTAGACCTTTTTGGTGATTTTGGTTAGTTGTTAAATCAACTTTCGGTTAGTTTCAGTTAGTTCCAATTTATTTTAGTAATTTGAACCGGATCCGATACAATTTTAATGTATTTGGTTAGTTTTGGTTAGCTGCAAAAGTTCAGTTAATTTGAGTTACTTTTAACTTACTTTAATTTTTTAAATCTGTTCGATATTTTAATCCTTTTTGGTGCTTTTGGTTAGTTTGGGTTAGTAGTTCAATCAACTGTCGGTTAGTTTCAGTTAGTTTTAATTTATTTTTGTCATTTGAACATATTCCGTCCGCATAAACCCTAACCCATACTAACATGATCTCTGACGCCTATGACATCATGTGTGGCAAATGTAGCATGCACTTTTTAACAATTTGATGCCCCATAACAGGAAAAGAGAAACATTTTCAATGTTAAAAGTACTACGACAGACGTAGCGCGATGAAAAAAATTCTCACAAATGCAGCCAATCACTTGAGAAATACACCCGATTAATTGGCCATGTTAAAGAAGACGCCAACAAAGTCAGCTAGAGTGGAGGACAGCTCCGCTCGCAAAGCCATCTCCGAAAATTGACAATTTCGCAGAAAATGTGAGAGAAATACTCATAGCGCGAGTAATGCAGTGCTAAGACCTTTAAGATGCTATAAATGCAGTTTACTAGCTTAATATTGAATCACGTATTAAAAATTACCTTAATCGCTTTTTGAAATATCAGGTATCAAATAATAACCGAGGAAATAATTTTGCATCAGCTAATACTTTTTGAATCTCCCCTCACAGACTGCTCGCTGCTGCAGGTAGAGTAAAAACTTACCGTGCTGCGGCTTTTGCGTTTGATCCAAAAACATCAAACGATTTTTGCTGAGTGAATCTACTCGATATTATTTGTAATTTGTCGTAGATTTTAAAGCGAAAATTAATTTAAATTCAACCGTCCATTAAAAATAAGCTGTGCTATGGATCCAAATACACTGCGAATATTACCTATAATGAAAATCTAATACCGCCCTAGCGGCTAGATTTTTAGAAGCGCCATTTGAGTCGTTGCAATCGCGGTCGTCCTAGATTAGGTTGCTCCTCAATGCGCACGAGTGATAATTGTCACATCGGTTTACACATTCCGTCCCCACATTTCCGTAATTTACACTCATACCGCCGCGTAAGATGTTTACACAAAAAAAAACAGACAAAAGTGAACCCACAGGAACGTTCGGTTTCCCGGAATTTTTCCTAGCTGGGACGTCCGATTCTTCCTTGGGGAGAAACACGGTCCCTGAACGATTGCCACGTGTTCCATCAATGGCGGCGACCAAAAAACCGCTACACTACGCGATGCTACCTCGACCAAGAAGGTACGTGAAAAACGCATTCGTGACATTTTTAGTTGCAACTTTTCTCTAGTTTTATAATTACTGACAATCGTAGTAACGATATACAGGGTGACAATTTGAAAACGAACAGCATTTAATATTGCCTCTACCAATGATAGTATGAAAATTTGGCGAAACACGTCAATTTACATATCAAGGGAGACAATTTTTAAGGAATTTGTTGTCGTGTTGCTTTCAACCCCCTAACCCCCAGGGCACCTACCCCTAAAATTTTAAATGGAAAGGGGGGTCGAATGATACATCATTTTAAAGGTCTTCCAATTCCCTTTATATTTCATGTATAATGTCCTATACCTATCTCCAACTGTTTTTGAAATATTGACAGTTAAAAATCGGACCATTTACCAACTTTGACAGCCTGTAAAATCTAAACGGCTAAAGATAGAACAAAATGTTTTGACACTAATTTTAGATTTTACCAGAGGTTAAATTTAACCAGAATTTCTTAACCTCTGGTTAAATAAAAATTTTGTGTCAAACGATAGCTTATGAAAAACGAAAATAGGAAAGTGCAAACCATTTTGCTCTATCTTTAGCCGTTTAGATTTTACAGGCTGTAACTTGGTAAATGGTAACTGTCAATATTTCAAAAACAGTTGGAGATAGGTATAGGACATTATACATGAAATACAAAGGGAATTGAAAGATCTTTAAAATGATGTATCATTCGACCCCCTTTCCATTTAAAATGTTAGGGGTAGGTGCCCTGGGGGGTCAGGGGGTTAAAGTAACATGTCAACAAATGCCTTAAAAATTGTCCCCCTTGATATGTAAATTGACGTGTTCCGCCAAATTTTCATACTATCATTGGTAGAGGCAATATTAAATGCTGTTCGTTTTCAAATGGTCACCCTGTATACAAGAGGGGATCACTAAATAGGGAATTAACAGAGAGTAAAATAGATAGCAGTGTTACATTGTTCTGTAGTTCTTTGCTCGCTCGCTCCTCTGTTATAAAAAAATACACCCCGCTCATTGCATAACAGTCATTGGGTTTTTAGGGAACATTAAGAAAGGCCTGTCTATCCTATTCTCACTTGGGGCATTTCCATATGTTAATATAAACTCTTTACCTGTAGATTCGTGGTTATTGTAGTTCCGCCTTGTCCTTCAAAGCCATGTACAATGTACATACTACAAAGCCTATCATATTAACGCGAATATGGCAGTTTTCTGTTTTAACGGTATCATGGATATTTGACTAGGTTTGGAAGTGACATTATTTTACTGTCAGACTTTCATAGGTTCTTTAGAACCAGAAGGGGACTACATAGACTGTTAATTGTGCTTTCAACGCACATTTAAAATCAGGAGGAAAGAAGTTACACTATCTTATTAACAAGGTCTTTTAGTCCTTTGACTTTAAAGACTACATCAATAATAACTTCTGATACAGCAGCGAATCAATGAAGTATATTGTTTTAAATTTTAAAAACAAATTAATAAAGATTAATAGGTCTGTTGAAATATTTGATCCATTCACTCACTGGCTCTGCTGTGCTTTATTGGTATCTTACCATGTATCATTTCTTCCTTGGCATCTTTCATTCCCGTGATTCCTTATCTCTCAGTGGCTGTTCGTGACTTCAGAAATAGGCGACATTCACTCAGTATTTTAAAACTTTTTAAAGGCATATTTATTTTGGTTTTTGTCTTAGTTTTGCCTTCGGATTTCTCATCTTTATTTGCACGGGTTCAAAAAATTGGTTGAATGTTCTATCAAAGACAATTCACAGGGAATAGACGCCCAGCGAGCCGAAACGGTAATGTACTTCAGGTTCCGTTCTTAAGAGCGCAGCACCTGTGGCTTATAAACCCATATATTTAATACTACAAATATATGTATAAACCTAATTTTACTATTATTTTAAATATTCCGCATCTCTCGACATGGTGCGATTTCGGTTGCCATGAGGACGATACAACGACGCCTTGCGGTGTTGCCGATGTATGTTGGACTTAGCAGAGCTCGATTTAAATCAGGGCAACGCAATGTCGCACGGCGGTAAAAGGGCTGCCGCTTTCTCTTTGATAGACCGCTTCGCTTGTCCGTGTCTTAAATCTAGGGCTTTTTAATACCGCCTGTTTTTTAAGTAAACCTTGCCATCTTCAACTATTGAGGGGAAGGAGTATTACTATTTGGTAAATTTGGTTATTTGAAAGATATTCTTTTTGCAAGTGCATTGTGATTGAATTCTTCCTCTTACGTTCACCGATTTTAAAAACAATGTCTGGTAATGTACGTTGCTATTTAAATTGCGAGAAAAGTGCGCGAAAGCACGGGGTGAGATTGTTTAGATTCCCGTTAAAAAAATGAGGAATTGTGTCAGCGCTGGATTCTTAATTGCGGGGTAAGAAAAAATTACACACAGTAAAAGTCTTTTTGTTTTTAAACTACTTTTACTCGTGTGGTTTTGCATTACCTTTTCTATAAAATTATTATTAAAAAATAGCAATATTAAATATGAATGCTTCACTAAGATGAAAACTCAAATTTCTTTTAGGATTCAGGGATGAAATAAGAACCGATTTTGCAAACCTTAATTCTAAGCGGATGGTTAAAACCCCCTAAAAATATTTTTTCTTCAAACGTCAGTAAATCCGTCATTACTCGACTGTGTAGCCGGCCGTGAAGTTTCGTTTTTCCTCCGCCGGAGCTTTACTTTTCACTTTTCCGCCGGCGGAGGTAAAAGTGTTGTCATATCAACATAGATACAATACAAACAAACATCAAAATAAGCGTCATCAACTCAAGAGTTATTAAACTAAAATTTGTATTTATCACTCAATTTGTGACTGCATTTCTAAAAATCACTAATTTAGGAACAAATTGGTTATTATTTAATCGAACTTACTCAATAACTGCTTATCAATACGGAATTAAAACGCAATCGAAAACGCAATTTAAAAAAAATAATTATTGTTGACAGTGTCCACTGACAGCTTTATATGACATTATTATAGCAACAAACTGAGCCTATTCACCGACACCGCACCGGTCTAAGCCGCCTTGCGAACCAACTTATCTTTAATAATAATTATTATTACTATTAAAAAGCGACGTTTTTGCATTAATTTGTCGACATTTGAAGAAAAAACAGCATATTTTATTTGGAGGAAAAGTTACTTTTCATGGCTTGCTCTCTATTACCAGCCTCACTCCGTTCGGCTGTTAAACATGAGCGCGCCATGAAAAGTATTACTTTTCCTCCATATAAAATAATATACCTATTCTTTTCTAAAAATTTGCTCTGCATTTTAAAAAGCAGTGAAACAAGTCAATTTTCTTTTAATTTTCGGTGTGTAATAGCATTTTTAAATGCTATACCACAATATAAATCGGCAGTTTTTTGCATACCTACATACTCGTTTTTAGCGTGCAAAGAACATGCTTTGTAATATCTGCCAATGTAAGGGGTTGAAACAAACCCTGAAAAGTGAATAATTTTTGAAGTGAAAACTTCTTTAGGCACGTTTTGCGTTTTTTTTTTTTGGGGGGGGGGGGGGAATGAGTCTACTGGCATGTTCCCGTATAGGTAGAGGACTGACATTTTCAGGGAATGTAGCCGGGGTAAAAGAAGATTCGTCCAGTGTTTTTTTATTATCAGATCATTTATTTGTTGAGAAATTGTTAGGTGGCTCATTGCCCTAATGACAATTTGAACTCACTCCTGCTATATTGCACTGCTGGCTAAAAAGGGCATAGTTACGTGGTTCGCAACTGTAGATTTTTATGTTCATTGTAACAAGGAATATTCCCGCAGTTAGAACGATAATAGGACAATCTGTCCAAACATCTTATTATAGAAAGTTGGTTAAATATGGGATATTTTAGAAATCGTTATTATTTTTGCCAGATCGTATTTATTCAATATATAGAGTTTCAGTTATAAACAAAATACACAGGACAAAGTGCTCAGATTTTTAATTGGCTGTTTAATTTTTAGGAGCCACTGTTAATTTGGTTTTGACAGGGATTTATTAACTCTACTTAGCAGTACGTTATTTAAACAAATACTAAAATTGTCAACGCCTGTGATCCAATATAATCAAGTACCCAGTTTCCTTTATTTTGTAGTACGGTTATAACAATATTTAGTCTAATGATGGGTTGGTAGCCAAGTTGTTTTCTAAGTTACACATAAAACAAAACACTAACAATTTTCTGACATATAAGCCTATTCTATATTTTTTTTTTAAATGGAACACTCTGTAAATGTTTGGACTCTCTAGAGAAATCTAAACACATTTCGTGCATAATATCCTATAACTATCTTTAGGTGTTTACGAAATATTGACAGTTGAAAGTCGGGCATTTTGACATTTTAACAGGCTTTAAAACCTAAACCGCGTGAGAGCAAAGAAAACGGTTTGCACATTCCTATTTTAGGTTTTCATGACCTATCGAATGACGGTAACTTTGAATTTAACCCGCGGATAAAATTAACCGGAACTTTTAGACCTCCGGTTAAATTCAAAGTCACTGTCGTTCGATAGCTTATGAAAGCCTAAGATAGAAATGTGCAAAGCGTTTTCTTTGATCTCGTGCGGTTTAGATTTTAAAGCCTGTCAAAATGCCCGACTTTCAACTGTCAATATTTCGTAAACAGCTAAAGATAGGTAGAGGATATTATACACGAAGTGTGTTTAGATTTCTCTAGAGAGTCCAAAAATGTAGTAATATACAAGGTGTTCCGTTTAAAAAAAAAATGTAGAGTAGGCTTATATTTTAGGAAATTGTTAGTATTTTGTTTTATGTTTAACTTAGAAAAAAATTTGGCTACCAACCCTACATTTTGTCTTTTTGGTTACCTTGATATCTTTAAAGACAAAAGTTACAGCAAATCAAAATGTTATCAAGATAAATTGAACGCACGGTATATATTCGTAGAGTCAATGCTAAAGAATTGCTATAACTATATTATAAACATAGAACTTGTTAGTCTTGATGTATTAGTGCAAACATTTTTTTTGGTGTCATGTTTACGGAATTTTGCAACAAACTGCTCTTTTCAAAACACTTTTTTATCCAATGGAAATTTTTTCTAAAGAACAAAGCACTTTCTGTAATATTTTTTTTTCTACCCCCGTTATATAAACTGTACAATATTTCACTTTTATCTTAAATACAAAATGTCACTTTATAAAAAGTGAACGAAACAGGATCGTTAAATACTGGCCCATCAGCGTGTCGTTATATCACAATTTGTCACTACCGAAAAGTAGCTTTTCACCAGTTGACCACCCTAACAAATTGGTTCTTCCGATAAGTATGTTAATAAATGAATAAGTAATTTGCACCTAAAGTAGAAATTATCTTGATTTAGAATTAAGTTATAAATATTTTAGTTTTAGGTTAAGTTAAGTTAATGTTAATATCTAACATTTTTTATGTGCAATAATGTTCTGCACAAAATGCAAAATTTGTCAAGTTAATGATATACATTTTTTAAATGTCAGGTTTTTTTTTATCGAAAATCTGTTTTTTTTGTCTTAGTTGTTCTGCTTTTGAGCAAAGACATCTGGTCACCCTAGTTTAAAGAAAAACTGACTGATCCAGCCTGAGACTAATTTGAATTATCTTATGCACTTTCACATGTATAGTATGCATTTCATTTAAGACATAACAAAGATTACTTTAACTGTAATCAGCTGCGTTATTATTGGCGGTTTGATTTTTATGGTAAATTTAAATGTTTGGTTCTGTCAAAGACAATTTAATTATATTTTAATCATTCATTACTTAGTTTAGATCATGCTGTTTTTGCTATCAAAATATATTAACTATTATTCATTTATAGGTGTTTTAATGCTTCTTAATTTGCTAATACCATCTGTAGAACATATGTTCTATTTAACTTTAACATCGAAATAAGTTGAGTTATTGAAAATCATGCCAACAAATTAGTATATCCATTATTTGTTAATCCGTTCTTGTGCTCGACCTAAGATCTCCTTTTATTTAGGACACCTTTTATATATGACCAAATATCTAAATTATTTAAAATAAAATAACTGATTTCTAGAAGTAATGTTAAAAACCAGCAAACACGGTCACTATAATTATTTATCATTTTAAATGAAACGAAATGTCTTAACGTTACGTTTCATTGGTTTCATCAAAGACAATTTACAGTAATTGTCTTTCGTTTCATTAATGCTTAATAGACAATAGGCACAACGGCAACCTCAGCTGGCGATCTATGAACGATTCCCAAAGCAGATTTCTATAATGGCGCCATCTGTGAATCAGTAAATGCAGAACGTGGCCGATATTTATCGTGGAGGCTCGCTTTTTGAAGCGAGCCTCCATTCGATGTCCAATTTTTAAACCGTAACCATAACCGTAACCGAGCATAGAAAGTGCAATATCTCATTCAAAAAAATAGAAAAACACATCTATTTCCAAAAACAAAGTGGACATAAATAATTATCTATGAGTGATTTTGTATTTGCCCAACTGGTACAATAATTGTTGGGGATAATATATTTTCCTCTTCCCAAAATACCAAAACTCACTTATTGGATATGTACACAGTAGCTCTTCATTAAGTTTTTAGCAATCTTCCTAAAACTGCTGAATTTAACTGTATATTTCAACAAAATAACATACATATATACATTAATTGGAAAATAATTTAATAACCTCATTAAATTAATGATATACAAAGAGTTATATAAAATTATATTGTTAGTTTCATAATGTAAATGTCGTCTCACTTAATTGACCCCCTTAGTTGATGCCAATATCTTAAAATAGGTTCTCTCTGGGGCCAAATGTTTTGATTACCCCACAGGGCCCAGCCACTAAAAAATAAAAATATTAAATAAATTCGAATGTTCAGAACAAAATTACCAAGGTATTAACAGATCTACAACAGTGCACTAATCTATTATATATTTCTCACTTAGATGACGACTTAGAAAGAAAGGATGGAAAGGAGAGGCTTTAGAATGCTAAGCGAGTCAACCCGTACTTGACGGAAATTCATTTTAACGCAAACAAATAAAAATCAAGTTCTACTTTCCACTATATTATTACACCGTAACAATTGTTTCGTTTTACAGTGACTTCTTCTGACGAAAGATACTTACGATCCTGTTTTGTACAAGTTTGGCAGTACTTCAGAAGTCACTGTGTGACGAAACAATTGTTACGGTGAAATAATACAGTGGAAATTACGACAAACTCGATTTTTATTTGCTTACCGGAAAGGCATTATCTTTACTTGGTAGATACAAATATTTGGATATAACCCTGCAGTAATGAAGCCTTTTCTAAAAGATCTGTATCAATTCCTTTAAGATCGTCCCCCCTCCAGCTCTTTAATCTCGATTAGCTTAAGGAGCCAATATATTTTGAACAAAATGTTTACAAATGTAATTATTATAGGATGCACTATGCATTTATTTCGTCCATAGCAAGACTATTATTTAAGGTAATACAAGCGATGATGAATTCAACAGTTTCCTTAAAAGTCTAAACATACTTTGGACTGTTCTCGTTTACAGATTACAAGCCCGTGCTAAATCCAAGGGTTAGAAGCCATTGAGAGGGATGAATGCTACGGTCCGAATTTAAAGTTATCGAGGACCGTGGTTCACCACCCGCGATAATCTCAAGGGAGATCTGCAAGCTTATGCATGGAAATTGATGTTGATATTTAATATAATCTTTCAGATATAAATGAAGATATCATCGGAATTAATGCGAGCGCGTGCGATTTTTTAGTCGTACGCAAATGTACGATATCGTGTCGTACTATTAGCCGTTACATTATTTCTGTCCGAGAACCCGCACAGTAGATTAGTGAAATGAATAGCATTTCAAGAAATTAAAGAAATAACCAAAACAAATTTAGAGTGTTTTAGAATGTTGCAATCGATAATATATAAAATAAGTTTTTCAATATCCATTTTTACATTCTTGAATGTGCTTCCAGACTCGTACAAGACAAGAAAAACAAACCAGTTTGTTTCCATCTGATAGTCGTACCATCACATGCGCCCGCGTATTTAACTTAATAAGTTTGTTTTTATCGGAGTCCGTACGCGCGCGTACTACTAAAAAATGTTAACTACAGCTAACTACAGCCTATAAGGCTGTAGATTTTCTGGAACAAAAAACACAGACACCGAAAATTCAACGGATTTTAGCACCGGTAGGACGTTCCAATTTAAAAAATGAAAAAAGATTGTTGAGTAAAACATCATTTTTCTTTATGTTATAAAAGCCCGTTTTTGATAATAAGCTCAGGATCGATATGATTTATACCTAGCCGATAATTTGTCTACAGACGCGTTCTGTCTACCTCGCAAGATCGCACCTTGCCATAATATAAACATTAGCGATGTGGACCCCCATTGCTATTTTATATTTTCCTCTCAGCAGGGAAAGATTTAATAATGAAACAGAGACAATTAAGAATATAGCGAAAGTTAATGGTTTCAATACTAACTAATTAATAGGCATGTGTTTAGAAAGGCCATTCGTGATCCCACTTCTTTTGTTAATCAGGATGATAATACAAAATATGTCTCGATGCCATATAATCCTCAGAGTACTAGATGACTCCAAAAAGTTTTTAAGGAAGTGGGTTTAACATTAGTATACCAAACTCAGTTCAACAATAAGAAATTATTAGGTGGTCCAAAGGATGAAATTGAAATATTGGAAGTGTTGCGAAACTACTGGATAGTGGATTGTATTAACTCAAAATGCACTAGTTCTATTTTAATGTGATATATTTACTATTATTTTTAGAAAAACAAGCAGCGTGCCTGTACCACATGTCAATACTTATATATGAAAAAATTACACTGACTGGTAGATGCGAATTGCCGTGGAGACAATAATAGACACAATTATCTCCTTTAACAGGGCCATTCCACAAGGATGTAAACTTTTTATATGGTCCATTCTATAATGTTAGTAGCTCTAACAGGAAGAGTGAAATTTATGAAATTGGATGCATGGATTGTACTGTTGGGAGAACTAGAAGATCTATACAATCGAGATTAAAAGAACACATAGCTCATTTAAAGTATGAGAACAGAAAAATCAAGTGTTGCCGAGCATGCTTTGGATAATAATCATAGAATAACAATTGAAAATTTAAAATTAATTCATAATATAACTGATAGGAGTTTATTAAATGCATACGAAAGCATGGAAATTATTAAATGTAAGAATAGTTCAAATTGAGATAGAGGGCCTATTGCGTAGAATCCATTGTATTGGTTGATCGAACGTGACTAGTGGGATTCCAGGATTGGTTCCGCTTGATTAAGCAAACAGTTAGTATCAAATGGAGTTAGGTAGGTTTTAAGTTTAGTTTTAATCATTATGCTAACATGGTTAGCGAAAAGGGCGTCGAGTGCAAAAATTATTCTGTATCGGTATTGTGGATAAAACTGTGTTTTAGTAAAGATATCGTAGCTTATGACTAACTGAATATAGAGAACAGGTCAATAGTATGGATGAACAATCAACCTAAGTAGCAGTAAACATAAGCTGTTTCGTTGATAAGGTAACCCTACCAATACATAAATCCAGGTAATCCCGCAAAATTAAGAATAAAAAATTGCTAAAATGAAAATAATAGATCACCATGTGCCGAATGAAAATAACATAATTACTTATTTTCAAAATTAATTCCAAAACTCAATTAATATTTTTTCCTATGCAGCAGATTAAACATTCACTGGGATATGTATGGAGAATTAATACTCCACAAATAAGGACAACACAATAAAATATACAAATTGAAGTGGGAGCATTTTCAGCGTACTAAGCCCTTAATTATTTTGTATATTTCTGACTTGATATTTATTGAATAAATATATAAAACACTTATGCTTACATCCCCGTGGCTGCGCCTCCTAAATGTGCTGCATGATCAAAAAATCTCCAACCCATTAATACTCCAGCTGCATCTAAGCCTACAATAAATTTGATTGCCTAAAACAAAATAAAACAGCTATTCTATATAACAGCAAAATATAACGATTTGTCGACTATTTCGCAAAACATTAAACATAATTATTTGGTGCATTTACTATATATAATTATTAGGGTCGCTACTTTCGATTTCGATTAGTCACCAAACCAATCAGAGTTTTGAATGTGTCAATGACAGTATGGCATTAATAGATGTATCATATCCAAAACACTGATTAGTTTAGTAGTGACTAATCAGAGTTGAAAGTAGTGGCCCTTAAGGGCTCAATTCAATCTACGCAGAATTATAAAAATAGCAATCTGGATATCATCTAACATGATCGACATAATTATTACGCATATGTTATGTATTAATTTTGGCAACTTTTGGGTTAATTACGTAACTCGTTCCCTTTTATGGTAAAGTCCGATGAAATATTGGAATTTTCGATGCGCTCCATCCCGTATCACAAAATCTTCTAGTCTCTTTGTTCCTCTCCCACTTCTGACTCCAAGCCAAAACGATAAAAGCAGTACTTTATTTAGTCTACGCCGTTTTTTAAATGCTTGAAAATTAATGTTTTTAAATCACTTTCCACGGGGCAGTTCTTAACAAAGTTGTAAAAATTTAATTGTACGCAGGCGTATTTGGAAACAGCTGCTAGTTGGTGCAGTTCCTATTCTATTACTTGGCCCTAATTCTAATTTTATTGCATTTCATGCGCAATTTTCTTCACATTTATCGTGTATTGTGTAGTTAAAACCCCGTAAAAATAACTAAACTTGTGAAAATATGTTTTATAGGGCATACTTATTGAAATGAAACTTCTTACAGCGCACATGGAGTAAAATTTGAAGGTCGCGACACGAAGAGAGGCCGCGCTGGCAGGCCGTGGCAGCGGAACGAAAAACGGTCACGATATTTTATTGTGATATCTTTGTTAATTTAGAAGCAATATGGGATTTGCTCTATACCTTGTCGAGACATAAGCGCGAAACTTTTATTAAGAATATTTTTTTTCCATTTAGGCCTTCCCTTTTTGTTAATTGAGTGGTATATTTAAAACTACTTTTTAACCAAATCCGTTACGATATGTATAAGGCTGGGGCGTTTAAGTTTAAGAAGTTTCACTTCAGATATGCGCACATAGTACACACGCTTTTTTATGTATTAGTGCACAGTGATATTGTTGAATAACAGAAAATCATATTGGAGGCTTCTACGAGCAAAACTATCTATCGCCAGAGGCTAAAAATATAAGCGTAATCATTAATCTATGCTTAACTGTTAATGTTTCTCATATTTGCAGTCTTACACCAGATTCGATGTTTCACTTTATTCCGTGTAAATTGGTTACACGACCATCGGACAAAATTTTAAACAATTTTAACTTTATACGACATCGGAGAAAATATTCGAATAAAAAATGGGGCGTAAATATTCTGACTAATAAAAGTTTCGTCGGACTATTGTATTTTCGTGACACAGGAGACTCCGCCTACTTTAAAAATATTTGGTTTTACAAATTCTAAAAATACCGTGTAAAAGAAATCTAAAAATTAACAAAATCTGATTTGTTTTGGTTAGAATACCTTGGTAAAAATAAAATCTATTTAATTTCGTCAGGTACCATACGGTACGCATTTGCACATTCCGTAACTGTATATGGTACCTTGGTGTTGTTATTGGTCAAACCATTCAAAATTTGAACTCCTATCCAATCAACGCGCGGGTGCCATAATCGTGTACGGAATGTAATTCGGTGCCATATTCAGTTACGGAATGTAATAAATACTTTTGCAGTATAAATATATTCCGAAGGCTTCAAAGAGTATGGCAGAAGTTCGGAAAGGATAAGAGGTGTCTTTTAAAGACAAGCGTCTTCAAACATGCGTTTGTAATTTGTACTCTTAACTTGACGCATGGCCCTTCGCTCGATCCGGGGTGCAATTAAACAAAACCAACCAAAACTAACCGAAACTAACCCAAATTAACCAAAACTAACCGAAACTACCCCAAATTTAAAATAAATAAACAAACATAACCTTAAAAAAAATTTTAAAAACGCTTGCCACTGACGGGAATCAAACTCGGAGGCAAACCGAAGCATCGTATCAGAAGCACAACATCTAACTACTGCCGCCACCAGGCTTGCTAAATATGATCCACTGAATCGCAGAAGACATGCTGCTCAATAAACTGTTATTACATTCCGTAAATGCATATGAAACCGATTTACATTCCGTACACGCATATGGCACTCGAAGTTTAATTGGTTGACATTTTAAATCCAACCAATGGGATAGTGCTAGGCGCCGTATACATTTACGGATAAAATTGATCAACGAATCAATAATAAAAATTTGTCTACAAATTTATTAAACATCGTATATAACTTCCTTATTCCTCACACATAATTCGGTTTTTAGTTCCCTAGGAAATCATGATTAAAATTATACATACCGCTCCTGCTGAAAAGGTGAAGAATGGCAAAAGGATTATTCCTAGTTGTGTTTCCGGATACTGCATGCAAACATAGCCTAAGACTGCCATTATGGAACCGGACTAAAAATGAGCAAAGATTAAAACTCTAACGACTACAATATAAATTTGGTATATATATTAATATATATTGAGATAAACCACATCTTTAAAATACTATTTCATTAGACCTGATACATTAATTTTTGAGACACCCTATATATGTGTATATTTTGAGACACCCCTTATACATGTAAAAGATAAAAACAAGTCATAAATTGAAGTCGAGTTTTTGCGAGGTTTTTTGGAGGAGATCCGAAAGGTATTGCTGGAGAACGAAAGATAGAGAGTCAGAAACCAGCGGGGTGTACGGTTTATTTTGGTGAATTGTTTTGCTTCTGTGTTGCAATATTATGTCATTACAAGTCGGTAAAATGAAACTTTTGATATTGTTTTTAACATAATTTACATAAATATTTCTTCTAATCTCATTGATAATTAATATTTGATGGCCTAACATTCATATTGTTATTAACATAATTTGCATAAATATTTCTTCTAATCTCATTGATAAATAGTATTTGATGGCCTAACATGTGTATACATTTTCATATTGCTATTAACATAATTTGCATAAATATTTCTACTAATCTCATTGATAATTAATATTTGATGACCTAATATGTGTATACATTTTCGTATTGTTATTAACATAATTTGCATAGATATTTCTTGTAATCTCATTGATAATTAATATTTGATGACCTAACATGTGTATACATTTTCATATTGTTATTAACATAATTTGCATAAATATTTCTAGTAAACTCATTGATAATTAATATTTGATGGCCTAACATGTGTACACATTTTCGTCTTATTATTAACATAATGTGCATAAATATTTCTTCTATTTTCATGGATACTTCATATTTGATGGCATAACATATGTATATATTTTGATATTGTTATTAACATAATTTGCATAAATATTTCTTTTATTTTCATTGATAATTAATACTTGATGGCATAACATATAGATATATTTTGATATTGTTATTAACATAATTTGCATAAATATTTCTTCTGTTTTCATTGATAATTAATATTTGATGGCATAACACATGCATATATTTTGATATTGTTATTAACATGATTGGCATGAATATTTCTTCTATTTTCACTGATAATTAATATTTGATGGCATAACACGTGTGATATTGTTATTGACATAATTTGCATAATTATTATTTCTTTTATTCTCATTGATAATTCATATTTGATGGTGTACATTTAATGAAATCGTTTTATGCTGTGAACAACACTGCTTTAAATGAAAACAAAAATGTATTGTTTGCTGTCTTTTCGTGCTGGAATTTTGGTTTTAGTATGACTGTGATTGCAAGTAAGAGCTTTTGTGAAATTACTAACATTTTCCTACCCTGACGGGAGAATATCCTAGTTATAAATGTAATGATCATTCTAGAGATATTGGCCCTAATCTCAACTTTAGCTGAGTAGCCTCCGTATTCCAGGACCTCAGTACCCTCCAGCGGCGACTGGCTAACTAACACCCCTTTTCGGTAGTGTAGTGGTTATCACATCCGCGTCTGGCACGCGGGAGACTCGGGTTCGATTCCCGACCGAAGAGCTATCTCTTCAGTTTTAAATGTTTTGTTATAAGTGTAGAACTATAAATTGTGGTACGGGAGACAGTAATTCAATTAATTATAATACTAATAGATTATACAGCATAATTCGGTTTAGGAATTAAGATCAAGGGTTTCTCTGCCGTACTCTTTCCCCTCGTGAATTCCAGGCTGAGTCCGGCACGCTTTTCTTTAATAAATTAGGCGTATTAGGAATCTGTGGTTTAATTTACATCACGCACCTTTCCCTCAAATTTCCCTAAATGTGTTCCGTTGAATCGCATAATGAGTGAGTAAAATTGTGCAAGATATAATAATAACACAACGTAGGTATTGGTCCTCTTTTTAATCCCTTTCTTTTTAATCTAATTTGACGATCACTGGCAAAATAAAGGCAAACCACAATTTTACTTATCTGGTTCAACTGTTTTGAATCGACCCGGGTACGTTATACTACAATATATATATATATATACACCGTGTCCAAGCTTAGGGAGGCCCATAACGGGAACTCCGAAACCATAACAGATAGAAATTCAATTAAATGGAATGAAAGTTGCGGCTTCTGGTGCTGTGTAATATGCCGCTTTGAAAACTAAAAAATTCCGATTGATTCCGAAGATATCCGTAAAAAACCGAGTTTTAGCAAAATTGTTTTTATTTTTTGCTGGGTTTATTTCAAGAGGTTTTTTAAAATAAATGACACTTTCTCATAGACATTTCCTCCCCTCTACAAGATGGCGTTATTAAATTTAAAATTCGACGTTTCGTTCTCGGGTTACCATCATCAACTTTATTTTTTTTAAATACGGCCCTGGCTGTTTGAAATCGAATTCTGGAAGTGCTTTTAATTCCGAATTCAACGGTGTATTTTAATTATGTTTTAGACCTTTATTAAGCATTATTAAATGTTTTCGTGCCTATTGCTTTGTAATATATACGATATATATAATACGATACAATTATTTCAATTAAAAAAAAACTAGGGTCTATTTGATTTAATTTTTGCTTATGGGTTAAAATAAAATAAGATAAATAAATAATTATTATGTCTTAGTTATTACCAAAGTCTTTGTTATTACCATTTAGTAATTAGTTTGTATTTTCCATGCGTCCTTTGGTAACATATTAAAAGAAAGTAGGCTTTGGGAAAAAATTGTCGTCATAGAGATGCATAAGCTTTGACATTTACAGTTAAATTATTTTACTGTATTTTTATTTTTTTTTTGCTTTTTGTATACAAAATGACAATGTTTTGAAATGAAGCAAATTTGATATGCTAACATGTTTCAATTTAAGTTATCGAAACTGTTATGAAGCGGAGCGGATGTATTTAAATAAATACCCGGAAAGATGGCAGCCAAATAAAAGAACATTTAGTAAGCTAGCAACCAATTTGAAAGAATACGGTGCCTCCAAAAAACCTGTACCTTCCCGACAAAAACCAAGTAATGAAGAGAAAGTAAACAACGTATTATTAGCTGTTTTTGAAAACCCCGGTATATCAACACGGGACATTAAAGAAAACGTAGGCATGGCCAAATCCACAACACAATTTATTTTAAAGAAGCACAAGTGGCATCCATATAAATACAGGCTTTGTCAAGGACTTAGACCCGGTGATGCAGAAAGACGTCGAACATTTTGCGCGTGGTACACGCGGAAATGTCACGACAACAGAGATTTTCCTTACCAGATTATTTGGTCTGATGAAAGCATGGTAACTAAAAATGGTATTTTTAATAGAAGAAACCATCATTACTGGGCCACAGAAAATCCTCTTGTAGTAAAAGAAGTACGACACCAGGTGCGTTTTGAATTCAATATGTGGGCTGGCATTATGGGAAGAAGAATTTTAGGCCCTTTTATTTACCACCATAATTTAAACTCTGAGCGTTATCTCAATTCACTTCAAAATGATTTAGAGGATGAATTAGACACCTAATTTGCCTCTTGCAGAAATTCGAAACCATTGGTTTCAACAGGATGGTGCACCTGCCCCATAATACCAGAGCAGTTAGGGAATATCTTTCAACTAGATTCCCAAGAGGACTTATCAGCACATATTCCCGAACACCAGGGCCAGTACGTTCACCCGACATTACTCCCTTAGATTTCTTTCTTTGGGGGTATGTCGAAAATTATGTTTATAAAAACAACTTCGAAACTGAAGAAGAACTTCGAAGATTGGTGCCCGAGGCTTTTGCTCAATAATGTGTTAGAAGCAACAGTAATGAGATGCTATTTACGTTTAGAAAATGATGGAAGTCTTTTTGAACATCTCTTACCGACGTAGCTTCCACTTTATGTTGTATTATAAAATAATAATAATAAAAATATAATAATTGGTCTATTTATTTATTTAATTTGCTTTTTATTGTTATTACGTATTGTTTACTGATGTTGTGTATTGTTGTTGTTTGTTGATGTTGTTTAATTATTGGTTTTAACTCATAAGAAAAGAAAATAGGCCGTAGTTTTTTTTTAAATAAATTTAAATAGCTTCGCGTAATAATGTATTACAAAGCAATAGGCACGAAAACATTTAATAATGCTTAATAAAGGTCTAAAACATAATTAAATCACAAGTTGTGATACACCGTTGAATTTGGAATTAGAAGCACTTCCAGAATTCGAATTCAAACAACCAGGGCCGTATTTAAAAAAATAAAGTTGATGATGGTGACCCGAGACCGAAACGTCGGATTTTAAATTTAATAACGCCATCTTGTAGAGGGGATAAAAAGCCTATGAGAAAGTGTCATTTATTTTAAAAAACCTCTTGAAATAAACTCAGCAAAAAATAAAAACCAGTTTGCTAAAATTCGGATTTTTACGGATATCTTCGGAACCAATCGGAATTTTATAGTTTTCAAAGCGGCATATTATACAGCACCAGAAGTCGCAACTTTCTTTCCATTTAACCGACTTTCTATCTCTTATGGTTTCGGAGATCCCTGTACTGGCCCTCCTTATCTTGGACACCTCATTTAGGTAATGACGGTGACATACCTCGCTTTATAAGCAGGCGTAAAAGTTTCTTATTTTCGTTGAATTTCAGTTTAAACTTTCGTTTGAGTTACATTATTTTGATTTTCAGTATTTTTCTTGCTAATTCGTGACATCTGCAGTTCTTGACTATAACAACAACTGCAAAATATCATACATCATGGCTATCCATGGCACACTTGACAAAAATAAATAAATTATTATCCAGTATTTTGCTTAGTAATATTTAATTTCTGAGCTTATTTTTAATCAAATCGCAAATACATTAGTATCGTTAGATTCGACAAAAAATCCTCTGTTCAGAAAGTGCTTGTCAAAAAAGGGTCGCCATTTGAAAAAAAAAGTTAGACACAAGAATGTGATTTTGTCAACTTGTTTTATTCCTGTCTATCATACCAATCACTAAAACTTTGCGAATTCAATTTTCTGACATCATCTGAGGTCCATAGATTAGTTTGCGTCCGACCATGGCCACCTAGATGCAATATTAAAACTGGCTCTAAAAAAATCAAGAAGACGTAAAAACTTTTTAAAGTACCACATTCCGATCTAGAATTGTCTCAGAAATCCAAAAATGTAAAAATATACAGGGTGTTCCATTTAAAAATTTGAGACCGGAGCCATTTCCGGTGAAACCGGAAGTGACCGACAAGTGAAAAATATGCGAAAATTGTCCTTTTCCTATACCATTTACCTACACAAAATTTCATTTTGATAAATCTAATACCCTAGAAGTTATGGCTTGTCTAAT
>MU186523.1:0-13712 GCA_016904865.1 Pissodes strobi | reverse complement strand
CGTCCGAAATTACCTCCAACCCAACTTCAAATCGAGCATGTTCGATGGTTCTCACACATGTACGCACTGAATTCGCGAACATCAGTTCCAAATTTATATCCCCGAGCCTCACTTAAACGATGAATTTAGAACCTACGATTGCGGGAGGCTTTTGTTTGTTTGAAGAACCTTCAAAAGTGAAAAAACGAAGGCGAGTTTTATTTCGATAATGAAATAATACGTTTTTAAAAAACTAAAATTAACTTAAAACTACGCTCAGTGAAGACCGAAAGCTAATAGAACTGTCTGTAGTGGGCTTTTATAAGAAATGCATACATGTTTATATAGCAAAATGTTATCTTGCATACTTGCATAATTATGTTTACATAACTAGTCTATAATTATAATATAACAGGTTTATGAGCTTGAGCATTTGATTCAGAATCAGAATTAGTTCATCTTTTCCCTAGAGAGGAGACACCTTGCCTAACACTTTCTTGATCAGTTGAAAATAGTAATTGACCAGTTACAAATTTGATTCGTAGATATCATCTGTTGGACATCCCGTTTTCTTTGATGCCTTAACTTTTTTAGCTCTCGTCGAAATGAAGGTCTTAAAACTTTCTATTTTTGCTTTTGCGAATTTTTCATCGGCAAGCGGAAAAAATTCTTTAGCTTTTTCCGCAAGCTATTACTTTTTATGTGTTTATTGTTGTATTCTTTAATTCTTACGTCCCAAAGAGCCCTCTGATCTGCGTATATTCCTATGAATTATGTCCAGCACTTTTTATTCACTGAACATTATCCGAAAATAAATAACCAGAACAAGAAATTGATGCGCTCATCTCACACGATTACGATACACTAGGACGTTAATAATCGCCAACATGCTCGCGAATCACCATACATGTACAAACTTGTTCGACGCTCGGTTCGTGTTGGTAGGGATCGGCAAGCCGAACAATGAGCGGAGCATTCCAACCGTCAACAACGTTCCGCGTTGTCACACACGTTCGAGCATGTTCGCCGAGCCAGCTTCCAACTGCCTTTACCAACATGTTAGTCCAACATGCTTGAGCGTGTATGGGGGGTTTAAATACTTTTCGAGTAATCCACCCTCAAGCTGCACATATAATAAAAAATAGTTACTTCCGCGCGCCCACTGTAGTCCGTATCTCCTTTAGTTAACGCCGCTTAAATAGCATAATATTATGTAAATGGATATCATGTTAATTGGCGATATTGTATTTCTTGTTTCATTTTTGCTTCATTGTAAGTAATGTTTTAAACAAAATATATGTATATAGCTATAGTAAAATGTCTATTGCCATATAACAATGTTATTCAAAATTAAGCAATTTTATGAAGTACCTTAACTTGTACAGTTTCAATATAAACACAATAATCATTTATGTTATTCGACTACCACAATATGTATCAATACATATATGAAAAAAAAATCGTTTAATAAATATGAAAAAAAATATATTTAAAATATAATTTAGTAAAAATCTTCAAATTCAGAATCGGACGAGCATTCTTTGGCAGTAAGTAGTCTATTATCGCAAGCATATTTGCAGTCGCGGCAACACTTAAGTACTTGTGAAACACAATAGCACCTATTATTATTACAATTGTTATCAGAACACCAAAATAATAGAGTTTTTCCCACGACATCTGGTACTGGATCCTCTAACGAGAAAATTGGGGCCCATGATTCATTTTCAAAAGTCTATTCATAGTTACTGGGATTCTCGAATGTCACTTTGTTTACGTGGCTGCTGTACCATATTTTTAACTGATATATACATCTAAAATAAACATTTTAAACTATTAGTTATACTTAAAAATAATACAAAAATTATAGACATTTCAGAGTTTACCTTTTCAGATGTTGTTGGAATGCCTCATCCGTCGGAGGTAATTCTGATGCTGGCCGATTTGTAGTTCGTGTTAACTTATAACGAAATTCGTTAAAGTTGCGAATTCCTGGCACATTGTTCTTATACAAAAACAGAATATATTGCTGACATACATCAATAGCGTCTTTTTCAGAAAGTTCTCGAAGCTTCTCGAGGTCTCTTCCAACTTGTCGACATGTTTACACAAAACATCAAAAGCCGTTTTTTTTCCTATTTTGTAAAATGCATTCGTTGTATCGCAACCAGTAAGACAGTGAACGGCTAATAATTTTTTACAAATTTGTTGTCCAATATTTGCTACAATTTGGGAGAAAAACACAAAGTGCTTACTTGTATATATACTGCGGCCCAATTGCATGAATAAGTTATGTTCGGTAATATCAGGAATCATACAGTAATAATGAAGTAGCAAAATGAAAATATCAGTATTTACAGATTTTACTAAAATCGAATTGCAACTTGGAAGATCATTTAAGACGTGAAGCATTATTTTGGTATCTGCTTCTTTTTGGTTACCATTTAATTTTTCTAAACTTTGCGTATTACCGTTTCTGGTTATCAGAAAACAACTTTCAGTATTTTTAAATCCTCCTGCTATTATTATTTCTTCCTCATTATCAAGTATAGATGGTCCCTTTTCCAAAAAATAGTATATTAAATAATTTAATGATTGCTTATTTCAAGAAGACTTTATAAATTCTTTAAATTTCGGAAGTTTTCGAGCACCGGATACTTTAAAATCCGCCGTAAAATCTCCACATCTTTTTCTTTCAGCATTTTTTAATGAATTTCAAGAGTAAGTATCAAACACCAAATGTGTCAGTTTTGCTTTGTGTTTTCGTCCTTCCCTTAAAATTTTAGTAACAAATATTTCTGCAAGGTCGCTAAAAGTAATGAAAGAAGCAGCAACTAATTCTTGCACAGATACCATTCCGTCAATAATAATTGAATCTACGGCGGGACATTCGGTTATGTTTGGTGCAAAACTTTCTATTTTTCTTGCTAAATCAGATTTTGCCGTCTTCCTCATCGTGAAATAAAGATAGTGGAACCAATGTTAATTCGTGCGTTAATATATCTGACAGGTCTAGCTCTTGAAAGCATGACGAAGCTAGTCTAGACAAAACACATAAACCCAAAACCTAATGCGCGTATAAGTGCTGAAACATACATTGCGTTTTAGCGGGTGCGTTTTAAAGGATCCTGTTTGGCGGCAACATGTTATCGCCGCGTTCTGTCGCTGCGTTTTGACCGCATATGTGTAGACTGTTCGATTTAAAATTATAGGTTGTCCTCATCCCGCCAAACAGGACTCGTTAAAACGCTCCCGATAAAACACAATGTATCTTTCAGCTCTTAAGCCTCTTTCAGACGATACGGATTTTAGCCGGTCCGGTTTATTGTCTTCCAGTAGTGCATTAAACTAATTGTCACAAAGTTTTAATCACCGATCTTATATGGAGATCGGTGGTTTTAATGCAGCACTCACGTTAAAACCAATAGAACCGGACCGGCTACAATCCGTATCGTCTGAAAGAGGCCTTAGGTTGGCGTCGCCACCCGGCCGGGCGCCCGGCTCTGCATCTATGCTCTGCAGTCGCCGCTCATGAATAACCATTAATATTTCAAAAACTATACATGATAATTGATTGCGGTTTTTTTTTTAAACTTCTTTGTAGTTTTAGCTAAAACTTTTACGCTGGTGACACCTAGAAAATGTAACAAATAAAAAAGTTTTTCGCTGGTCGAAAAGCAGCTTATTGAAAATATAAACATTCTAGTGTATATACCATTTAAAAAAAATAAGAACAAAAGCCAATAAAAATATTATGACTGTGGTCTTTGCTTAAATGATATTTATCCTCTTAAGAAAAATTATTTTATTATACAGAGTATTTTCAGAGTTATGAGGTGTTACGTATAAAAAAGTGGGAAAATTGTTTTATTAAAATTTTCGACTTTTTTAGCTATAAAAAAAGTCCGAACCAATAAAAAAAAAGTCGTAATCACCCATTTCATATAGCCAGGAACATAGGTAAACATATTCTAATGGTCTGAACTGGTTATACCTAAAAAAAAAAACTTTTTATTTGTATTTTACTCCATTATTGTAGTATGTACATTGTACATGGATTTGAAGGACAAGGTGGAACTACAGTAACCACGAATCTACAGGTTAAAAGTTTATAATAACATATGGAAATGCCCCAAGTGAGAACAGGATAGACAGGCCTTTCTTTTCCTGTTATGGGGCATCAAATTGTGAAAAAGTGCATGCCACATTTGCCACACATGACGTCATATGCGTCAGAGATCATGTTAGTATGGGTTAGGGTTTATGCGGACGGAATATGTTCAAATGACAAAAATAAATTAAAACTAACTGAAACTAACCGAAAGTTTATTGAACTACTAACCCAAACTAACCAAAAAGGATTAAAATATCGGAACAGATTTAAAAAATGAAAGTAAGTTAAAAGTAACTCAAATTAAGTGAACTTTTGCAGCTAACCAAAACTAACCAAATACATTAAAACTGGTTATAATGTATGGGATCCGGTTCAAATTACTAAAATAAATTAGAACTAACTGAAACTAACCGAAAGTTGATTTAACAACTAACCAAAATCACCAAAAACGGCTAGACCATATCGGGACAAATTAAAAATATGAAAATAGGTAAGTTAAAACCAACCCAGATGAACCGAATTTTGGCGACTAATCAAAACTAACCGAAAACATTAAATAATTTGATTATAACGTATCGGAGTCGGTTCAAGTGACTAAAATAAATGAAACTAACTGAAATTAACTTAAAGTTTATTGAACGACTAACCAAAATTACCCAAAAGTAACAAAGTGTGCTAAAACGTATCGGAACAGATTAAAAATACGACTAACCAAAAACATTAAAATTAGTTATAACGTATCGGAACCGGTTCAAATGACTAAAATAAATTAAAACTTACTGAACCTAACCGACAGTTGATTGAGTGACCAACCAAAATTAACTAGAAGTAATCAAAAGCACCAAAATGTATCGGAATAGGTCACACAAATTAAAGCAAGTTAAAATTAACCAAAATAAACCGAATTTTCGCGGCTAACCAAAATTAATCAAAAGCATTAAATTTTATTATAACGTATCGGAGCCGGTTCAAATGAATACCTCTGTGGTTTCATGCGAGTGATTTTTCAAGGTCGAGTCACGACACGGAATTTTTTCCTGAACGTCAGGAGACGGTTTATGAAAAATTGATTATAACGTTCCGATATGTATTCGAGCTTTCAATAAACTTCAAAATTTAAAACTTTGTTATATAGTCTTAAATTTTTAATTGCATTTTTATCAGAACCGCCATTTGGCATATGGGCCCTTCAGGGGATGGCCTCAATTATAAGATAAATATAGTTTAAAAAAACACGCTTTAATGATCAATCGAACTAAAAATCAAAAAATAATTTTTAATACAGGCAGAAAATAATAATGAACAAAAAATATTAGTATTATTGTGATAAAAGCGTAGGGCGCTTTGAGCTATATGTACATCGCGCTTTTTTCACAATAATACTAATATTTTTCGTTCATTATTATTTTCTACCTGTATTAATAATTATTTTTTGTTTTTTAGTTCGATTGATCATTAAAGCGTGTTTTTTTAAACTATATTTATTTTCCACTTTCTAGTTCGATGTGACTATGGAAGCATTTTTTTAAACTATAATATTTAATCCTGGCGATCCTGACCAGGATAATTAGATGAACTTATAAAATTATTGTATTGTCGTCGGTCCTTGATAAGCCTTCGTTGCAGAGCTACGGCCAAAAAACGGTTTTCCCCCAAATTCCTCCCTTAAATTAGTGCCCCGCCGCCCCCCATGTGGCCCAAGGTACCACACCTCCCATACAGAATTTGGACCCCTTACCCCCTCCAGGTTCTCCCGGAATTAATTGAGTTTTTTCTTCTCCCCCTCTCCTGCCCGGACGGGGGGGGGGGGCTACAGTTTTGGCACAGAATCTTCATTTTACCCCGTCTACATCCCCTGAAAATGTCAGCCCTCTACCTCATCGGGACATGCCGAACGGATCGCGAGCTGGCGTTCGTCAGTTACAGTGTTAAAAAATAAAAAGGTGCGAATATGAAGACCTAAAAAATTATCCTCCACTTGTAGATAGGAAAATCTATTAATATATAATTAGCCATGACGTTGCTGTAATATTTCTAACCTGTTCCGAATTGTTTTACCCCGTTTTGGCGCTTTTGGTTACTTTTAGTTAGTTTTGGTTAGCCGTTCAATTAACTTTCGGTTAGTCTCAGTTAGATCCAATTTATTGTCATTTGCACCGACTCCGCTACGTTATAATCAAATTTACTTTTGGTTAGTCGCGAAAGTTCGGCTCGTCTTGGTTAGTTTTAACTTACTTTAGTTTTTGTAACCTATTCCGATACGTTTTAGTGCTTTTGGTTACTTTTGATTTCATTCAATCAGCTTTCTGTTAATTTTAGATGGTTTTATTTATTTTAGAATTTGAACCGGTTCCAATATCTACGTTACGAGTATAACTAATTTTAATGTTTTTGGTTAATTTTAGTTAATCGCCGAAATTGGCTAATTTAAGTGAGTTTTAAGTTACTTTAATATTTTTAATCTGTTTTGATTTATGTTTTCGCCTTTTTGGTGCTTTTGGATGCTTTTGGTTACTTTTGGTTAGTTTTGTTTAGTCGTTCAATTAACTTTCGGTTAATTTCAGTTAGTTTCAATTTATTTTAGTTATTTGAACCGGTTCCGATACGTTATTACTAATTTTACTGTTTTTGGTTAGTTTAGGTCAGTCGCCAAAATTCGGTTAATTTGGGTTAATTTTATCATACTCCAATATTTTTAATCTATTACGATACGTTTTAGCCGGTTTCGGTGCTTTTAGTTACTTTTGGTTAGTCATTCAATCAGCTTTCGGTTACTTTCAGTTAGCTCCAATTTAATTTACTCATTTGAACCGGTTCCGATACATTGTATCCAATTTAAATGTTTTTGGTTAAATTATGTCAGTCGCCAAAATTGGGTTAATTTGGGTTAGTTTCAACAAACTTTAATATTTTTAATCTGTTCCCATACGTTTTAGCCCTTTTTGGTGCTTTTAGTTACTTTTGGTTAGTTTTTCAATCAACTTTCGGTTAGTTTCAGTTAGTTCCAATTTATTTTAGTCATTCGAAACGGTTCCGATACGTTATAATCAAATTTAATGTGTTTGGTTAGTTTTGGTTAGTCCGGTTAGTCGTTAAAATTCCGTTCGTTTTGGTTAGTTTTAACTTACTTTAATTTTTGAAACCTGTACCGGTACGTTTTAGACCGTTTTGGTTACTGTTGGCGAGTTTTGGTTAGTCATTCAATCAACTTTCGGCTAGTTTCAGTTAGTTCCAATTTATTTTAGTCATTTTAATCGATTCCAATACCTTATAATCAAATTTAAGTTTAACTAAATAAACTAACACGATCTCTCACGCGTATGATATCATGTGGCAAATGCATTTTTTCACGATTTGAGGCCCTATACTACGATAATAGAAACATTCTCAATGTTAAAATATAAGAGTTGCTTTAAAAACACAAAAGGTCATGTGAAAACTTCGCAATTATTAAAATATAGTCCGTCTAGAAAGTATCCGGAATTTATATTTTTCCTAATTTTAATATATTTCTTTTTCGTAACATTCCAAGACAAAAGTAATACCTCAAGTACATTCTCCGGATAGTAGACAGAGGTCAAAATAGCATGGCAACAGTATCTGCGAAAGATTGTTGATTATAAGCAGGCTTAAGATTTGTGAAATAATATCGAAAGTAGAAAAAAGAAGAGAGGTAGAATATTTGTATAGAAAAGGTGTTCGAACGTTATAAAATTAGTGTAATTGAGTGAGCTCGAAAAAAGCTGAGCATATGAGACAATAAAGATGATAAAAAACGCACAGATATGAGTCCTAGGCCAGTTTCGAAAAGACCGCGTAGGATTTGCGGAAACATTTAAAACGCTCTAGCGGCATCGGGACAACAAAATCCGCCCCTAAGATTTAAAAAATTTAGCATGCTACATATCAATGAAATCAAAAAAATCATTGCAATGATACTGATTTTGTGAACGTTTTCAAGCAGATAATTTCAACAAAGTTCTTTCCAGCTTGGTGTAACTTACCTAAAAATCTTATTAAGAGAACATGTTACAGTCCAAATTCATAAATGTTCCCATAGAAATAATGGTGTGGAGAGTAATATCACAGCGTGGTACTACAGCTCTCTGTATAGTTGATGGTACCGTTAACAGTGCAAAGTATTGTGCCATTATAGAAGGTTTTCCAGAAGGAGACTGTGTATGTTTTCAGAGGGGTGGTATATTCAGCAATATAATGCACGATGCCATACTTCTGTCTATATTAAATTTAAGCTTGAATGCAAGAACACCAATTGGCAACAAATTCATAGCAGCAGCTTCATCCGATCTTAGTCTCAGTGAAAACACATTATGGGGACTAACAAACATTGACGTGGAACGAGTAATGCCACAAAGTAACACAGATTTGATTAGGTAAGTTTTACACCTGGACCGCCAACACCGAACATTATGACGGTCACCTAGTTTCGGGTGTATATTCACTATACGTGAAGCGTTTAGAGATAAATGGAGGTTGTATATGTCAATGAGATGAATTATTTGTTGTAATTTTATAATTCAAGTAATAAAAATTTGAACCGAAAAAATTTAATTGTATTTTCTTTTTTCCGGATACTTTCTAGACAGACTATATAAACAGTTTTTTTCTTCAAACGTCAGTAAATCCGTCATTACTCGACTGTGTAGGCGGCCGTGAAGTTTCGTTTTTCCTCCGCCGGAGCTTTACTTTTCACTTTTCCGCCGGCGGAGGTAAAAGTGTTACCATAGCAACATAGATACAATACAAACAGACAACAAAATAAGCGTCAACAACTCAAGATTTATTAAACTACAATTTGTATTTATCACTCAATTTGTGACTGCATTTCTAAAAATCACTAATTTAGGAACAAATTGGTTATTATTTAATCGAACTTACTCAATAACTGCTTATCAATACGGAATTAAAACGCAATCGGAGATGCAATCTTAAAAAATAATTATTGTTGACAGTGTCCACTGACAGCTTTATGTTACATTATATTCACCGACACCGGTCTAAGCAAGGCCACCTACGACCGTGGTCTAAGCCGCCTTGCGAACTCATTTATCTTTAATAATAATTAGATATTATTACTATTAAAAAGAGATGTTTTTGCATTAATTTGTCGACATTTGAAGAAAAAACAGCATATTTTATTTGGAGGAAAAGTTACTTTTCCTCCATATAAAATAATATACTATTTGCTCAAGCTAGTGGTGACGGGCATTTTATTTTTGTCGTACTTGTTTTCTTTTCTCACTATTGTCTTTATCCAAATTTAGGTAAATAACACAATTTGAATAAAGACATATTTGTTACACCGATTATACGTGTAATTGAAAAACTGCATACATATCTAATATCTAATCTAATCAGAGAACTGTCTTTTTAAATCTTACCTTATAGGGTGTTTGGGGCATCTAAAAAATGAAAATCCTTCACCCGCTTTTGTAATACAACTATCCGCACAACAATATCGCGTCATTTTAGCGATCTTAATAATTATTTATTTCAACGCGACCCAGCAGTACACAATATCAAGGCGTTTGCATACTGACCGTAGATTCTCCCTCGTAACGGAGCTACTGGTGGCCACGAACCAGATTGATCAGGATTCGCTTCGAAGCTAAAAACTGTCGGCGAAATTATAAATTTGTCTCGAGTGAACCTACCGTATGTACTTATTTATACCGTGCCACGGCTATCTTCTTAGATTTCGGATTTTTATACAATTTTGCCATTTAAGATCGCTTTTAAACGGATTTTAGACGATGAAAAAGCATATTATAAATTAAACGAACTGTCAAAAGTATTATTCAAATGCCCAGACGTTTAAAACAATACTGAGTCGTGGTCCTCTTCTAACATTTGCAAAATTTGGTTATTGACTTTCCCAAATCAAAGGATGCCGACCCAAGATGACTAGCTGGTAGTGAATAAACTGTGTCCATAGGTGAGAATAATTATTCCTAGTGGCATTAGATTTTCGTGTCGAATTTGTGCAGTGAATTAATCTACTCCGATTAGCTGCCAGTAAGTATTATTAAAGAATCCTAACTAATATTATAAATGCGAATGTGTTCATCGATCATCATGAAAATTTGTACAGATATTTTCAAGAGTATGGGCGTTTTCACGCTAGCCGACACGACAACGATGTGAACTCGTTATCTCATATAATTAAATGGGAATGCTTTCACACTCTACATGTCTGTACTGTGTCGTTGCAGGAAACGACATGTCTTTGAGAAAGAGAAATTTTTTGTAAGATGGTGTGTTAAATCACTGATGTTTGTTTGAATTTATAGGCGGAACTACAGGAAAATTACCAGTTTCAAATATGACATTGTTATATTGATTGAATTAGTGGAACCTAGGCCCTGTATTTGGGAGAAAACCTATGAGCACAATAAAATATTATTTAAATTATCTAATATGTAGTCAAATTAATTTGTGCTCATACGAAAATAATTAAAGTATGTACTTAATTGGGTCATAAACCAACTTCTCAAACAAAGTATAGTAAAGTCGCCTCTAAATATCTTAGTTTAATAATGGGATGTACCGTTAACATCTCGGTGTTGTTGGATGTCCCCATAAATGCCTTTGCTTACATCGTTTTTTGCTCCACAAATATAATACATAGAATTTATTAAGTACCGACACACAACAACTGCATGTGCCGTGTCGTTGAAACGTGCAAACCACCTGTCGGATATCGTGTCGGCATCGTTGTCGAGTCCAGTGTGAAAACGCTTTATAGTAAAGGGGATGAGGACACTTTTAACTTTTACCCGCGGTTTCGCTCGAGTTCATTTTTACGGTTAGTTTTAATCCTACTTTTCACGCGTAAACTACTTATCATGAAATTTTGTACAGATATTTTTAACAGTATAGTAAAGGACATAGGAGACTTTTAGCTTTTACCCGCGGCTTCGCTCGCGTTGATTATTACGGTTAGTTGTGATGTGTAAACATCTTACGCGGCGGTATGAGGGTAAATCTCGACAAATGGGACGGAAATATGCATGCGGATTGCGGATGGGGACGGAAATGCATAAAAGGATGTGACATCATAACCATGCGCAGTGATTTTATGAGGGCTGCTCAAATATTTGTGCATGTCGATATAGGATATGTTTACACATCAGTGTCTCGCTCGAGTAGGTAGGTACCTACCATTGATTTGTATAGGAGTGAATAAGCAATAAATAGACCAAACATGGCAAATTTACGACCGCGAAATGTAAACAAAACGATTCCTATTTTGCCTTGCGCATTAGAGAATTAATGGGCGCCATCTGTCATTGGCGTGCACACAATGAAAGTACAGATGCATTGTCTGCCCTGATGTTTAGACATTTTTTATATTTTCCCATTTAATTTTAATCCCGATAATATAAATTATAATTTTACTAATAAGTATAATCCAAATTTAAAAAGCTTATCTAAAGCGCCAATTAAAATATTAATTATATTATAGAAGAACACCACTCATATTACGCCACCTATATTAAACGGAATAATATTCTCCGATGGCAATCCGCTAAAAAGCATTCCATAACAAACCGAAGGCATGCATTTATACCGTCAATACTGGATTTACTATGGAAGCGAAAAGCAGAGCTTGAAAAAAGACAGCCAAATGAAACGTTCCATAAAAAGAAGAGACAAAGCATGCGAAGATGGTCCGGGCCGACGCGACGTGACGCAACGATAAGTGCTGTTGCCAAAATGTGCTCTCTTTAATTAATATTTTGATAGACATTCTTTTGACCAAGGATCATAATATTGTTATTGTTTTTTTGCTCTTTAGTAATTGGTTTAAAAGCAATTACCGGTTACATCAATACAGGGTTTGGTTAAGAAAGCTTTATTATTTAATAATGTTTAAAATTACAGTACATGGGGCATCCCTAAATTTATTAATATTTCGATATCTGGGTATTAATAATGGCATGCATTTTTTTGCAAGAAACTAAACACCGGCATTGGCCAGCCATAAATAAGAATAATCTCAGGTTCCCTTTTTCATGTGCCCTATTCTTGCATGGGATTTGACGCCCTGCGCTTTCAGCTATAGTTTTGAAAGTTTAGTTAGTTTAGTACCTATACAAGGGGTGGTTGTTTTCTTTGTGGGTTAGTTTTGTTGGTTAGAAAGAACACCTCGATATTTGAATAAAAAATCCATGACAATTATTAGTGGCTCTGCAGGTGTCGTCATAAAATTAAAATGTATCGTTGGCTATGCTTACTCTTTGGTGAAGAAGGAAATGTGTAGAGTAAACATGGGCATATTGATTTAAATAATGTGTCAAATGCCTCAGAAAAACAAGGCCAGTCCACTAACCATTTCCAGCGCGTTTTCTTGGCATAGTTTTGGCGAAACTCGAATTGAAAAGGCTTTATGCCTACATTTTTTTTAGCCTCAAAATGGACGTTCTTGGGCGTGGCACCTGAAAAAAAAATCTACCTACAGCGGCGCCTGCAGCGGGCTTACTACTGTATCATTTTCTATTATGTTGCCTACCCTCTCCTAAATGGCACTGCACGCCACTGCCATCTGTTGCAGTGTGAAGGTCATTACGCAGGCCCGGACTCGAAAATCTAAAATCGTACTCTTGTGATTATGAACGAAATTAATTATTTCACCAAATATTCGATAGAGTAGTCTTGCCGATTGTGACATGGGCCAATTAGCATAGTGAAACAAACAACAAGGTATACATAAGTAATACTTATAATAATTATACTTACTTGAAATAGGAAATCCCGGGTATTTTGTCTCTACTGCTACAAAACACAACCATACACTTTCGGAATTCTATTTTGGTAGCATCGCCCATTGTTTATGTCCGTATTCAATTAAAACGAAAATCAAAATAGGGTACGCACAAAGCACAAACGTGAACCACTAAACGAAAACTAATTAAGCAACTACAAACACTAGGTCCAAAGAAAGTCAATAAAAAGTAAAGCATTCGAATTATCAATACAAAACGCCGCGCTGTCAAAACGAAAACACGGCAAAGACACAAGCCAAGTACGGTCCTGATCGACGCCTGCTGAGACGGCAAGTGTTTTAGTGCGCATGACGAAACGGGATCTTCTTTGTTTACGTTTTTCGATTTTGCGTTCGATTTTGTCATGCGCAAAAACCCGTTTTTTCGCCCATAGGTTGCCACTTCCACTCCTATACAAATCAATGGTACCTATTCGCAACTTGCTCATTTTTTTTTTATAAATGTTAGTTTTGTGAATGTTCGAAATCTCCAGGGGTCAGGAGTACGTACTATATACTCGCCTTATTGTAGGTTTCACTCAAATTTGCTGGCAAATTGTCCGAAAGGCGCAGAAGCCAATTATCAAGCAACTCAACAATTAGATTGACAAAGGCCGACTTCTAAAATATCTAGATGAAGTTTAAGCCACGATTGTGTGGTTTAAACTTCAGATCTTGCTTAAATTGTTAAAACTAAAAATAAAAAGGCGGATGTTATTAAACAAATAATTACATATTACAAGGAGGGTAGAGCTTTAGACAATTTGTCCTCGACTGGGGTTTTATGACATAATAATACAAATAATTTGCAGTGAAATAAGACCACTACTCTTATCA
>MU186522.1:54050-89032 GCA_016904865.1 Pissodes strobi | reverse complement strand
TTCTTTAATAAATTAGGCGTATTAGGAATCTGTTGTTTAATTTACATGACGCACCTTTCCCTCAAATTTCCCTAATTGTGTTTAGTCGAAGCGCAATCTGAATAATTAAAAATTGTGTAAGATATAATAATAACACAACGTAGGTATTGATTTTCTTTTTAATCTATTTTGACGATCATTGGCAAAATAAAGACAAAGCACAACTTATCTCATTCAACTATGTTAAACAGGCCTGGGTACGTTATACTACAATAGGGTTGTCATTGATTTTTCATTATTAAATAATTATTATTAGAGCAAGAGGTAAAATCTGATAAAAAATGGTAAATTTTACAAACAGTGAATTAACTGTAATGCATTTTACTTATGGGCTTTTAGACGGAAATGCATACGAAGCCAGGCGGATATACCAAGAGCGGTAACCAAATCGCGTACTACGCATAGACGTCTTCACGAGACCCGAACTTTAAACGTAGACCACAGTGCTAAAGGAGTTTATCAAACAGTAAGGACGCCGGAACTTGAAGAAGGAATGTTATACGAAATTGAGAAGAACCCCGAAACTAGCACGAGGAAAATCGCGGCAACATTTAATGTTTCACATTTTCTTGTTTGGAAAATTATCATCGAAAATTTATTTTATTCATATTCAAAGAGACCAGGAATTAGTCCCTAGAGATTTCCCCTTGCGCATTAATTTATGTGAGTGGTTTCTTCAAAACCTGCTGGAAAATCCGTTATTTGACAGGCACATTCTTTTTACGGATGAAGCTAATTTTTCTCGAAACGCAATAAGAAATATCCATAATAACCATTTATGGAAGGGAAAACCCTTATGCAATTGTGGAATTAAATCATCAAGAACAGTTCCTATTAAATGTTTGAGCTGGCATTATTGATAATTATTTGTAGGCTCATTTTTTCTCCCAAGAAAAACTGATGAACAATCAGGACAATCTTCTTGAAGAAGACCTGCCGCCAATGTTTGAAGACCTTCCAATCTTATTAAGAATCCAGATGTGGCTAATGCACGATGGTGCGCCTCGACATTTTAGCTTACGACTGCGTGAACTTTTAAATTACACCTACCGCATTCGGTGGATAGGTCGCGGAGAAACGCAGTCACGGCCGCCTAGATCTCCCGACCTTAATAGTTTAGACTATTTTTTTTCTAGAGGTATCTGAAAAGCTTAGTGTTACGAAATCGTATAATAGTATGCTCCAAACCATAAGAAACGCCCAAGGAATCTTAGAAAATGTGCGTCAGTTTATGCGAAGAAGAGTAGATGCTTGCATACGTGTGTGTAGAGGACACTTCCATCAACTACTGTAAATAATGTAGGTTCTTTATTTTGTTTTTCTTGTATTTCGCTTTAGATTTAAGATTTTGTGTTTATCGTTTTACTAAATGAATCGCGATTTTTAAAATAAAATTTTTAAAAAAATTTTTGGTTTTTATTTTTTACGCGAAAACGGTGCATCGTACGAAAGTAAGTCTATGAACCAAATTTGCTCCAAAATAAATGAGGATTTTAAAAATAAGTTTGGTTTTTAAAAAAATCAGTGCCGTTCCATTTTTTTCTTAAGAACATTCAGTTCAAACCCCGTACGGACGTCATTGGTAAAAATTTTAAAAAATCTTCTAAGTCAAAAAATGCTCCTTAATAAATAAAAGATGTGTACAAAATTTCATAAAAATATCTAAGAGTGATATAATAATTATTATGATAAAAAAGTTATATATTTTCTTTAAATTTAACATCTTGTAGCTCAAAAATGAAGAGCTTTAGGACATATGTTAATATTAACTTTTCTTCTTAAAAATCACAACCTTAAGTATCGGCTCTCAATTAAAAAACACCCTGTATATTCTTTAGACCCTCTAGACCACCTTGCAAAATATATTGTATTTTTCAGCTTAGGAAGTTCTTTTAATATATATTTTTTTATTTTTTATTTATTATTTATTAATTTCTTGGAATCTTAGAAAATCTATTGGTTGAGAGCTAGGGGCGGCCATAACTCTAAATACGTCACTGGATAAAATATCCAAAAATAACATAACAGAGTCCCTTACAGTCTAACTGAACCCCCGCAATATTATTATAATATTAAAACTCCTGCCACAAACTGAGTTATTTTTAGCTTTAGGTAACCAATATTTCTCCTTCGTGGCCTTCAATAAATACGTGTTGTACTGCATTAAATCCGTGCGAAAAGAGGTTAAGGACTTGATTTTCCCGACGGAGATTTGCTGATTCAATGAATTTTACGACGCTCTGATATGCCAAAGCAATTCTGCAGCGTTAATAGGTCATTCGTGCGGTGTAAAGAAAATATCGAAAGAAAAGAGATCGTTAACATGACGTAAACACTACCTAGACGTTATTTAGTATTTCATAGTTTACACAGAGTGTCCAGAAATATATGGCCAATAATTTATAAGGTTGTGTTTTAATTGGTTAAAAATAAGATCAGGACCCTGTCGTATGACAATTTTTTCCTATAGTCCTATGTCCTCCCTTACCGACCTGTTATCCTATAGGAGGGATAACTAAAAACCGATGTTTAATTAAGTTTTGAACGACTGCCCATGACAAATTCGTTATACCTAAAGGCCGAGACTTTTTGGACGTGATCATAACAACGGTGAATGATTTATCACTACTGTCGGTTAAGACTCGGTTAAATTGACTTTGTTTCATAGTAAGTAGATGTTTATTAGCCGGTTATCTTAATTGATTACAATTTCTTAAGTGATCAGTCAGTACTGGCAATAAAACCCACATGGTGATTTTTTATACATCTATTTTTCTTTACTTGTACCCGAGAATAACAACCGCAGAGAAGCGACAACATAAATCCCACCCAAAAATTTGGAGTGGGAGGTAAACCGGCCAACTGTCATCTCCACGTGTCAGTTTGTTTAGTCCGAGATTTGTTTAGTACAGTTGTCGACGACAAAATTTTTGCGTGAACGCCAATTTCATTTTGTTTGTTTTTGTGTTAATTATTATTGAAGTGACTTCTTTAGCGAGGGTAAAGTCAGAAAAAATTAAACGCTTATCAAAGTGAAACAAACGCTCCTTTAATTAAGCATGTTCCAGTATAGCTAGAGGGCTGAAATTTTCAGGACATGTAGCCGGGATAAAATAAGGATCCTGGATGAAAACTGGTTTTGTAACCCCCTGTTCGGCCAGGAGAGGGGGAGATGAAAAAACTGAAATAATTAATTTCGGAAGAACGAATAGGGTTATGGGGTCGAAATTTTTATGGTAGGTGCGCTTCATGGGGGGCTACCTTTGAACATATGGGCTCTAATTTGTGGGGAAAAAAAGTTTTTTGGCGATATCTCTGCAATGGAGCCTCGAACCGAAAATCTGACAAGCGATGACCCCGTGTCACGGGGTAAAAAACGTAAAAAGTTGTTCGGAAAGTTAATATAAGTATTATAAAACGAAATAAGAAAAAAAATAATATTTAAAAGAAGTTAGAGAAACGCGGTTTTTGGCAAAAAAAGCGAGGGAGTTCAGCTACGAGGTCGGAAATGGCAAAAGCGGGAGAAAAAAATCTTTATGGACTTTTTTTTTTTGAAAATGGGAAAAAAACGTACAACATTTTTCGGATAGTTAATAAAAGTATTATAAAAGAAAACAAGAAAACAAAAAATAATGGAGAAAAGGTAAAAGATTGTTCGGAAAGTTGATAAAAGTATTATAAAACTAAATGGAAAAAAAATAATAGTTAAAAGAAAGGAAAAACTGTTCGCACAGTTAATAAAAGTATTATAAAACGAATTAAAAAAAACTAATAAGTAAAAAAAAACGCTGTTTTCGGCGAAAAAAGTTGAAAAAAAAACAAAAAAACAATAAATAAAGGGTCGAAACCTGGGGCAAAAGTTCAGAAAAAAAACTTAAAAGAAGATAAAAATTCAATTCCCTATATCTCTTTCAGAAGTTGCACTTCAGTTGTGTGCTTATAAAGGTGAGGCACATAATTTTTTTGTATAATATTTCTTTCTACTCATAGTAAACACTTTCTTACGTACATTTTACTTAATAAGTAAAACAATTCTTACACCCAAGTATGCGTAAAGAATACTAACGCAGAGTCATACGTTATAATGCATAGTGTGCCAATCAAATTAGGTTTTAAACCGCTCAAATTGCGACTTCTCGGCATCGCGTTACCTGTGATTTGATTTTTTGGCAATTTTTATTGTTTGTATTGTTCGGTGACAGCAACATTATTTAAGAGTTGATGTTCAAATCAGTAATAATTATTAGTATTAGGGGCATTTTAAAAAATAGGGCTGAATGGAAATTTGCTTATTACAAACTCGTTCGATTACAGCCCACGCTCGCTGCTCTCGTTCGTGCAGTAATCTGTTTGCAATAAGCTACTTCATTCTCGTTATGTAATATACTATTGTGATTTGTGTTTATATTCGAAGATTAGATTTGGTTAGTTTGGGTTAGTCGTCCAATCAACTTTCGGTTAATTTCACTAAGTCTAATCTTATTTTAGTCATTTGAATCGGTTACGATACCTTATAATCAATTTTGATAGATTTGGTTAGTTTGGGTTAATAGTCCAATCAACTTTCGGTAATTTTCACTTATTCTCAACTTATTTTAGTCATTTGAAGCGGTTCCGATACGTTATAATCAATTTTAATACTTTTGGTTGGTTTTGGCTAGACGTCGAATCAACTTTGGGTTAGTTTCACTTAGTCTCAACTTATTTTACTTATTTGAGCCGGTTCCGATACGCTATAAACAACTTTAATAGATTTGGTTTGTTTGGGTTGGTCGTCTATTCAACTTTCGGTTAGTTTTACTTATTCTCAACTTATTTTAGTCATTTGAAGCGGTTCCGATATACTTTATAATCAATTTTAATAGATTTGGTTAATATGGATTAGTCGTCGATTCAACTTTCGGTTAGTTTCACTTATTCTCAACTTATTTTAGTCATTTAAAGCTGTTTCGATACGTTATAACCAGTTTTATTAGATTTGGTTAGTTTGGGTTAGTCGTCGATTCAACTTTCGGTTAGTTTCACTTATTCTCAATTTATTTAACTATTTGAAGCTTTTCCGATACGTTATAATCAATTTTAATAGATTTGGTTAGTTTGAGTTAGTCGTCCAATCAACTTTGGGTTAGTTTCACTTAGTCTCAACTTATTTTAGTCATTTGAACCGGTTCCGATACTTTATAATCAATTTAAATAGATTTGCTTAGTTTGGGTTAGTCGTCGATTCAACTTTCGGTTAGTTTCACTTGTTCTCAACTTATTTTAGTCATTTAAAGCTGTTCCGATACGTTATAATCAATTTTATTAGATTTGGTTAGTTTGGGTTAGTCGTCGATTCAACTTTCGGTTAGTTTCACTTATTCTCAACTTATTTAACTATTTGAAGCTTTTCCGATACGTTATAATCAATTTTAATAGATTTGATTAGTTTAGGTTAGTCGTCGAATCAACTTTGGGTTAGTTTCACTTAGTCTCAACTTATTTTACTTATTTGAGCCGGTTCCGATACGCTATAAACAATTTTAATAGATTTGGTTAGTTTGGGTTAGTCGTCCAATCAACGATACGAAAATTTCGTATCTCGAGACGAAAACAAACCATGTCGTGATGAGACCTTGAAAAAGGTTAGAACCCGACAAATCAGTAAACTCTGAGTTAAACCGTTAAATCCTAAAAGATAACTACTATTCATAATACATTTCTAATAAATTAATTACCAGTTTTATCGGCGTATAGCATTTCTCTTCCCTTCATTGCATTTCTCTCAGTGTATTAAACCGGTCATCTGTCACATATGACAAATTGAACTTGTCTCTCCAACTTCAAAGGTGCCGACGGCTTTTGTCGCTGCGGTTGTTAGTCTTGGCTTGTACAGTTTAAGCAAAACGTATTAATTTACATAACATAACCGTTAACATATACTAAAAATCAATACAAAATTAAATGAATTTATATATTAAAGGAAAAATGTACATAAGAAAGAAAAAAATATTTATCAGAATTAAGCTGAGACATTTCAATCAGGCTCTCGCCCCAAGAAGTAAACCGTGACCATTTAATAAATAAAAAATGCATCCAAAGTATGTGCCCTTACACTACGGTCTACGCACAATACATTCACATTACTCACACGGAAAACATATGCATACAACCTAGTATACATGCACATACTAAAGAGAATTTGTAAGTAACATGTTGAGAGCGTAGCGGGTAAGATCTGACCTGGACGTATATAATATATGTAAATTTTCAGATACCCTACGGAGGTTACGTCACAAGGTTCTCTTGGGGGGTAGTCCCGAAGGAGTCTCTTAGTGTCCCGTAGGCTTTTTTCGTGTCTAGTAGGGCCATGTATTATACCCTTTGTTGTGTTTTGTATTCTTTAAGGATCTTACCAGCATTAGACCAACTTGTTACTCAATTGTTATGAGGAGATAAGAGGGTTAAGCTTTAATCGAACATATTTAGTCATAATCACCTCCCAGTATGAAACCTAATCAAAATCACGCAAGCTACGAGAATCTGATCACTCTAAAGCACTAGGCTTGAAAGATCGACCCTCACTTAAAATGATGTCTAGCTATTAAATCGCAAAGAAATTAAGTGAAACCAAAGAATTCACTTATCTGTAAGAAACCCGTCTCGACTTCCCTGCGGGTTGCGCCTGTGGCTGGGCTTTTAGGATTTGTTCTTAATTTTATTTGGCTCAGGAAAATTACTGAGATGCTCAATTTCTCAGATAGTTGAGAAACTATACAAAGTGTGGGAGAAACTCATCTCTAGCTGAAGAGCGTGGATGTCAGAATATATGGAAACCAGTCTCGAGTGAAATTGGACCGGTCCCAAACTAAAATGAGTGAATTTGAAATATGTGCAAATTTGAAGGGTAAACCAGTCTCCAGCTTTGGCAAGTGGAATGGAACCAGTCTCTAGCCAACACGAGTGGATTTTTAAGACTCTTCTCTGCTTCTTGCTGCGGGCCTTTTTATACGAAGTCCCTATTATTTGATGTGTGGGTGCGACAAGAAACTATTAAAATTGGGATCCCACACATAAAAAAAAAATGAAAAAGAGACGTAAATAAGTGTGCCGCATGAATTCCCAGCGCCCGGTTCGACCCCTTTTTACCTGCTTCTCGAAGGTTTACAGGTAAAAGTAAGTTTTTAAAGATTTTTTATAATGCCGAATGTATTCAAATTCACTATGGTTGTAACTGTCTTTTATTAGTTGCTATACACATATGCCTTTAGATATAAGTAAAGCTGTCTGGTTTCTAGAATGTTGACAGCTTTTTTTTTGTTAAAAATAAGATTGATCTTGTATTTGTCAGTAAAAACTTAAGAGTACATACATGTTTCTTCCCTCGAATAAAGTTTGATTTTGCAAAAACTACTTTTTATGTTTCTAAAGGTACCGTTTTGCCTCCCCTTCCCCTAACTTTTAGCTAACCTAGCCGTAATCTTGTATTATACTATCCAGTTTCTCGGAATATGGCATTTGTCCTTTTTGCTGTGGCTGCTGTAACGGCTATAATACGTGCAGCATGGGAAACACGCCTGTTAGCCAAGGCGACAATTTGTGCAAATTGCTCTGGACTAATTAATTTGTCCAGGCATTGTAAATTCATTTAAATTTCGCTTCTCTTTAGTTAAGTTTTAATAAAATAATTTGAAAGTTTAAGGAATTCTTTATGTACAAATCATTGTGTTATTAAAGCTATCGTATTTCCTTAAAAAATATACAATTTTAACCAAATATCAAACTGATCCGTGAGAATCGTGCTACACAATCAGTACGTTAAGTATTTTATTTTGTAGGCAGATTATTCTACAAGGTGTTTAATAAATGGTGCTAGCCCATATCATATTCAGTGTTAAAATTGAAGATCCCAACTAATCCCAAGTTTATTACCAAGGGATCTGGCTATACATCTATAATAATTATAATATTCTATAAATATTTTTATGAGATATTTACAATCCTTTTAGAAGTCTTTAAGCTCTAAAATTGGTCTCGTTATTTTTTTTAAGTCAGTATTTTATACAATTATTTATCAATTATTCAATGCAATTTTTGAATTACATTTAATTCCTCATTGAAAGAGTCCTTGGACGACATCATAATAACCTCTATAAAAATGAGTTAAAAGCAGCGAATGTGTGTAGAAGACGTAAAAGAAAATTGAATTACGTTACTAGTTATGAACCGTTTTCTCTCTATTGCCGGGCAATTTTCATTGTTATTTATTTTTAGAATGAGATCTAAAAAAGGAAGTTTACTCGGTCTCCATTCCAAGTAGCATATTCCGGTAAATTAAAAATTCTTAGTTAAGAGCCTGCAGCAAAATGTCATTTATCATCATTTTTTGTGGCAAATTATTCATGAAAACTTCACTTGACGATGGCGGAATATGTTTATCCCTGTGCTTATCACCAAAAAAATGTATAGTTATTGATTAAGGCAATGACTTATTAAATGCCTATTGTTCAAATTTAATTAACATATTTTATTGCGAATATCATCGATTTTTGAAGCGAAAGCTCTTTTACACCTGTTTAGCACACTTCTACTCGGGTAGTAGATGAAACTTAGTCGTCATGTAACGCTCATTAGGGTATTTTTTACGTTTTCTCGGAAAAGGATGCTGTTGAAAATTTGGGATTTGGCAACACTTGGGACAGATTCATTGTATTTGAATCTGGAAAAATAGGTCAATATCGGAAAATCTGAATATTTTTTTGTCGATTAGGTGTGGTCTCTATTAATTTTAAGGCAGATTCCTAGCTAAACTATTTTTTTTGGTAGGTCTTCTTCTTCTTAACCCGCCGTCTCCGCGCAAAGGTTGGCGATCCATGGGGCAATCATAATTTTTGAAGTTGCAGCTCTGAAGATATCTGTCGATGTGCATCCAAATCATCTCAGATCCTTCAACCAAGAGTTTTGCCTTCTTCCAACCGATCTCTTGCCCTCAATTATTAGCCTCAGGAGCTCATACTTTTCTCCTCTCATTACATGCCGTATGTACTCTGTTTTATTTTCTTGATTGTAACTAGAAGTTCCAGCGGCTGCCTCATCCGGGCAAGCACATCCACATTTGTCACTTTCTACACCCACAATATTTTCAGTATGCGTCCATATAGGTACATCTCAAACGCCTCTAGTTTCTTTTTCATAGTTGGATCAAGGCTCCATGCTTCACACCCATAAAGCAGGACGGAGAATATATAGCACCTAATCATACGTATTCTAAGCTCTAGACTGATTTCAGACCTCTTGATGAATTTCCCCATTGTAATGAATGCTTTCCTTGCTTGTTAAAATTCGTGATCTGATCTCCCTCTTTTGGTCGCATTGATTATTAATAATTGTTCCCAAATATTTAAAGGTCTTAACTTGTTTTACACGCTTTCCATTTATAAGTAAGTTAGCATTTAGTTCGGTTTTTGCGAATATAAGCAACTTAGTTTTTGATATATTTATTTGGAGGCTAAAACTCGCACTATGTTGTACTATCCGGTGCATCATAAGCTGTAGATTATTTATATTATCTGATAGCATTACGGTGTCATCTGCATATCTAATGATGTTTATGCTGACACCATTTATCTTAACGCCTTTTACATCGTCAGTCAAGGCTTCTCTGAATATAGACTCAGAATAGATGTTAAATAACAGTGGTGACAGGATATAGCCCTACCTAACTCCCTTTCTTATCGCAATAGCTTCCGATGTTTCGTTGTCTCTTCTAACTTCTGCCGTTTGGTGCCAGTATAGTTGTGATATAACTTTGATCTCTTCTCTATCGATGCCGGTTTTCTTGAGAATTTCAATAAGTTTATCATGTTTGACACAATCGAACGCTTTGCGGTAGTCGATAAAACAAGCATAGATGTTAACATGCATGACTCTGCACCTCTGCGTCAGCACGTTTAAGGAGAAAAGTGTTTCGCGGGTTCCAAGTCCCTTTCTAAACCCAAATTGAGTCACATTTTTTGTAAATACGTGTGTGTATTATTCTTAGAAAGATCTTAAGGATGTGGGACATAAGACTGATCATTATGTAGTCGTCGCAGTTTGAGGCGTTTTTTTTTGTCAGAGTTATTAGCCTTAACCAGTCGGAAGGTATGGTATTATTTTTCCGAATAGTGTTAAATAGTGACACCAATACCTCTAATCCTTTACCCTCTTTATCTGCTATCAGTTTAAATACATCAGCATGGATGTTATCCGGACCGGTTGCTTTTCTACTCTTTTGTGCTTTTACGCCATGAATGACTTCGCCTTTTGTGATTGCTGGACCTTCTTCGTTGAGCTCCCAATCTATAGTTGGAGGCGATGCAGGCCTGTTATCGTGAAATAGTTCATTTGGTATGTAAGTATTGTTATTTGCCTGAAATTTCATTTAAAACGATCTGAAGTCGATAAAATGGGCCAGTATCGTAGAATTTAAAGATTTTTCAAACAAAAAAGCAGCGGTGTCTGCCGATTTTACGGGAGATTATTTCTAGGTAAAATTTTGCTTTAAACATCAGAGTCTATAGCTTTAGTGATAAGAACATTGATATTGTAATTATTCTGATCATTTCTCCCAATTAAATATTATAGACAAATTATACTACATTTGAAACAGTACAAGGAGGCAGATAATTTGCTCATTTTGAGATCCATTTCATGGGTATTAATCTTCAAAATATAATTTAGCAGCTATACTGGGGTTTGGAACCTTCGGCAAAGTGCACTGAAACAGAGTTTTAGCCAAAATACCGCAACAGAATAAATAAATAAATAAAATTAGGGGCTTACAAAGAGCGTGGCACAAATCTATCTAGGTTATATTTTAATAAGTAAATATTCTGTCTAACTTTTCCTTTGTACATAAATTCTATCACAAATATATAATAGTTCCTGAAATTTTAAACGTAGTCAGGCAGAATACTTTGTAGCATTCTGCGAAACTTCTGTTAAACATTTAAGTAGTTCATTGGAAATGAAATAGGAAACTATTGATACGTGAATAAATATATTTTTTCTTTATTGTGTATTTTAAAAGTATGAATCATTTCCTGTTACTGCGAGAAAACTTGATAAAAAATTCAATATTTAAAGCAGTAAAAACTGTCCTAGCTCGAGGTATAATTAATTTAGTTTTAAACATTAAAAATATTTAGAACCACGCTAAGAGATGAAATACATTTTAGGATAAATTTAAGATCAGAATTGTACTGGTAAAATTTATTACATATCAGAGCGATGCCGGAAACGAATTTTCTAATAATTGAAAGAATTTAAAAATGTATAGGTTTAGGGTTATTTACTTACCAAGTGATATTAAATCGATTGCAATCATTGTCACTAAAGGCAGACTAAACTAATGCATAAGTTTCCAAAGAAAAGAGCTTATTTGTTATTAAATGGAATATTATGAGGGCGACCGAAATGTAATCATTCGTCATGTTTTAAATGTTATAGTGAAAACTGAAATAGTTTAGTAAAACGGGACGGAAATGTATTAAGTCATTAAAAGTGATACAGTAACGACCTTAGATTGCATAAGGGGTCTTCACAGAGCACTGTCGATTCATGAATTTGGGTCTTTTGCGGATCATAGAAGCGCCAGAATGCAGGTGGTGCTTGAAAGAAGAGGAAATCTTCCACTCATGTTCTTGCTGACTGTTGAGCGTGGGCTAGAGTAAGAGAGGTGGGCTTCTGAAGCGGTGTGCCGAACCCGGAGGACCTAAGAAGGATCAAGCTGGAGAAGCTCTGTACCTATGCAAACGGAGGCCGGACTACCGGGATGTATTGTTATGTGAGTCGGCCCAGACTGGTAGACTACGTGCTGTATTTCAAAAATTCATTCATTTATTCATGGCACTTTTAAAATATCAAAAATCTCATATCATAATTTTCCTAAGAAACTTTTTATATGCCAATACAATTTTATTAGAAAACAAAAATATCATTGGCTAGAATATAATTTTGTACATCAGTTACTTGCTGTATATCTAGGAATATATTTACATGCATTATGAAAAAATATATACAAATCAAGAAATTTCTGCAACGTGCCATGTCGATTTTCTTTAAAATTTTCTCATCTTTTATAATGTGTTCAAATATGCAAGATGCCTTCAGGACTCGGGACATGTGGAAAAATTCAAATTCCATTTACATAATACATGTTCTATACCTCGACTCATTTTCGTAATATTAATGTTCTGAAAGTCTCATTTCTGTTGTTTAACGTGGTTTAGAGTTTAGCCAACGACAATTTCCACTTTGATCCGGAATATTCAAAAACTGAAAATTGCAAACTTCCCATCAAACCGGAATCAACCATTAAAAGTTTAGAAAACGAAATACGTACCGTTTAAGAAAAAATATACATGTTTCGTCAATATTTCGAATAAAGGTTAATTTAGTTATATTATGGTATGACAAAATTTGAAAAATTCGACGTCTTGGCGTTATTTGTGTAAATTTTTCGTTTTTTTTTTGTATAATCTAGTATCATCTCCAGACTTATTTGCCATTGTCTATGAATGCTGTTTAGAAGAAATGAGCAAATAAGCAATAGGAAAAGACGTGCATATTTCTATTTATTTAAGAGATACATAGAATTCCACTACTGTTTTTGTATCTACCATGAGAGAAAAAAACACTCACAACTAGGTTACTTGCAGGTATATTCATTAGTTCCATGAGGTCCAATATATTTTGAAATATGACAAAAATAAATTGTTGTTTTGACTGGTAATCATAAAACAAGACCTGCTAATAATACACGAGTGTGTGGATTCGAATCATGATAAGATTATCATCTTCTGTTCCGGTATTGTGGATAAAACTCTGTTTCAATACTTTAGCAGGTAAAGAGGTAGACAAAAATTTTATTAGTAGCGTATTTTTACACTTACATATATATAGATGATATGGTAAATATGTCTCCTGCGGTAGTTTTGCACGACGTATATACGGAATAAATAAATATTTACAGACAGTCAACAAAACAAAAAGCCTTTTAGAACTGCTGGGGGCATATGAACGCACGTTTTTAATAGATCGCTACTGTTTGTTTTCTTGACAGAACTCAGTCTGCTGAGAATATTGGAAACGAATTCAGCGAAATGCTAAAGTACAGGGTGGTGCAACCAAGATGGGGTGGACGATTGTGAGTAAACGGTGAGGAATTTCGAAAAAATATTTTTTGCATGTTGTTGATAGTCAAATACGCTATGTTTTAAAAATATAGCCATAATACAGGGTGGTCCGAAAAAGTCGTGGTGAACCAAACTTGTATTTTTTTAAATGGAACACCCGGTTTATAATTATCCCAATTTATTCTCCGCTTAATTGCGATCACTTTGATACAAGGTTTACTAGGGCTAAAACTCATAGTAAGGGATTGGGGCGCGGTTAAAGTTGAAAAAATGCTCAGAGTTCGGTCATTTTTTGACAGCATTTGAAACAGGTACAGAAAATCAAAATATTCCATGAAACGTATCATATCCTTGAATACAATAATCGCTTACAATTTGTTTAAAATTATTCATTATTATACAGGGTGGCCAAGTTTTGCAAATACACCCTGGGCTCATTTTTTTTAAATGGAACACCCTGTATATATTTTTTTCATGTTAAAGATAACATTTCTAGCTTTCAAAAAATACCATACATGATAGTTCTCTGACCAATAGTTTTGTAGTAAAATAGCACTGAAAACAAATTTTCTGCATTCTAATACGATTATGCTGATTTTAAGTTGATTATTATTGAATATCTAATATTAGTAAGACATGACACCATCATAAATAAATAAATAAAACAGAAGATTTACAAATTTGTGAAAGCACTACAGCATAATGAACATAATCCATTATTCACAACTTAAGTGTAGATGGCCTAATAATCATAAGTTAAGTAAACTGAGACCCGAAACTTTTACATGTTTATTAGAAATATTTCAAGAAACAGGAAATTATTGTTTTTAGGAAACCTAAAGTAAATTAAAAAACCAGTTTTAAACAAAGATAATCAATTATCATTTTTTTTATGGTAGTGGCACATACACTAAAGGGAGATCCTATGGCGCTCGACGAGCGGTGCGTGTGCGAAGATGTTGATTAACACGGTTCTTGAATAGATGTACGTAGGTAATTAGGGGAAAACAGATGTCCTGGGAGTGAGTGAGTCCAGAGTGATGCAGTGCGCCAGACAAAGGAGGTCTTGTAGAGCGATGTTCTAGGTGTTTCCAGTTGTACAACGAACTGGTGCGCTCTTGCCGTCTTTCGTGACTGTCTGAGAGGCGTTACCAGGTGCGCGATGAGGTGGGTCAGATCCTGGGAACATCTGCCGTGAAAGTATCTGTAAAACAGGGAAATCGCGACCACATGTCTGCGGTATTCCAGACTATCCACATTCCGGGTCAACTCCGGATCGCCGACAAGACGAACAGCTCTCTTCTGAATAGAATCCAGCAGCTTTTGGGTGTGCTTTGGTGCGGCACCCCAGATGTGTGAGCAACATTCTAAGAACGGTTTTATTTACGCTTTGTAGAGCAAGAGTAACTGCTGCTGTGTATACAGAATGGTGCAAACTATTCTGCCTGACTACGTTAAATATTTCTGGGAATATTATATATTTTTGATACAATGTTTGTACAAAGAAGAAGTTAGAGTTGTTAGCTTCTAATTTTAATTATTTTAACTGGGAGTGAATAAAATTAAGAAAATTTACAATTAAAAATGCCCAGCCCAAAGCGAGCTGTCTTCTAAGCATGCAAATTAGGCCCTAGCTCAAATACTGGAGAGTAGAGGGGGTTAAATTTAATTAGGGGTACCACCAACTTGTAGGCGGCACAAGTAAGAAATTCCCTAAGTTGTAATTTGAAACTCATTTTGGCATATGTATTGCAACAAAAAAGTACGAAATCAATCCAGTTAAATCAATTATAAACAATGAAAGATCAAAATGATATAATAATTATTGCTCAATTAGTTAAAATCAATTAAATTTACCAATTATCTCCCATTTGGAATACTAAGATAAAGAAAGAGAGATATGTGAACAGAATGCTCGGTTTATAACTATAAGATGGCGGGATGGTTTCTTTCGTTACAACTTGTTAAAAATTTTATTTCAAGTCAATCAAAAATTAAACCGAAATTAATTCATCTAATCAGTTCCGATCCATGTTAATTAAAATTACTTGGTAGTAGCGACTATATTTAAAGAAGCGATGGCTAATTATAATTGAGAAGTGTAAATTCAAATATTTAAGTCAAACTACCGCTCACCTGCAGCAAAAGATTACTTGTATTAAAAGTTGCCATTAAAAAAATATATTTAGTTCAACTTCAATAAACAGAGAAACACTAAATTAAAAGTAAAACGCTTGCATATTGCGGTACGCAAAATAAATTACCAACAAGTAAAACAAGCAATCTATAATTACTAATAATTACTTATTATAATATAAATAAACCGAATGAAAATAAACATTAAACAATTAGTTACTAAATCCCCAAAACATAATCATGTTCCATTCACAGTTCCGAGTCCACTAGGATGCTATATAAACTAGTAATATTATGATAATAATACGTTAAACAAACATCCGTTATATCTAATATAGTATAGGCGAAACGTTATCAAAATAATTAATTTTGATTAAGAAAAAAAAAGATGTGCCTTCTTAAATAGAAAACGAAAAATAAAAAAAAGGCCTGAAACATCGAAGTTTATCTTACTTAAAAAAAAATATGTTAAAGAAAAAACAAAGGCATTTAAAATAGAAAATAGTATTTGCTTATCTGACTTCTCAGTCGTTCTGCTAAGCTAATCAAATCGAACTCTAGGCAGCTCTCTAGACAACTCCTCGAAGGAAACATACACGATCGAGCACAATAGACTCGGGGTAGAAGAAGGACTCTACCATGCATATTACGTGAAGAAAACCTATAATACGTCAACATATTCAAGGCTAGGAATATTTACAAGCAGGAAAAAAAATAACGAAGAAAAATTCATATTTTACCTGTGACGGGTATTTTAAATCTGCTAACGCTGAAATTTGCTAGGCTGCCTGAAAATATGAACAAAACAGAACCTCTGCAATGAAAATTTGAGAAAAATTAGCAACCAACCATGTGGAGACACAATATCGCGACGCATAAACATCTCAAAAGGAAACTGAATTGACGAAGAAAAATCACAATTACGGAACTCACTTCGTCAGTTTAAGATACAAGTAAAGTAACTCATCCGGGCATGAAATCAATAATATAGGAGAGCTAATAACAAGGCAAGGCCTAAGCCTCAAAACGGGCCTGGTAGTAAAAGACTCCCACAAGGGTATTTCCTAAAACTGTTCTACCGCGGCCCTAATGCCAACCACTATGGCTAACTTTTGAAGAGTGAACCTTGCTAGATTTCTATTTATGCAGTTGCACGCAATAAAGCTACGCGTAAATTCAAGAGGAAGCTACCAAAATTTAAATTAGCCAATCCCTTACGAGCCAATGCCACATTTCCAACACAAGCAATATGTTCCCGTTAATATTTGCAACAATCGCCTACGACCTTAACCTGAAAAATCATATTTAACTCAAATAAATGATGCCCTGGCCACAAAAAGAATTCTTAATTATTTTGTCATTAGTTTCACTAAAACCGAGCTTCCCAGTTAGCTCCTGTACTAACTAATTACGAGCCAAGAATCCGCCGAACTTAGTCCAAGTTTTCCGGACAGCCGCAGATCCAAACCACTCATTTGTATGTTTTCTTATTTTCTCAGTAAACTGCCCTGCCCTACGACACTGATAGGCATGACCTAAACCGTACCTGAAATCTTCAATATAAATCTAACACATGCGGTCTCAAAAACAAATATTTATAAATCTTAAATCGATAACATTTTTGTTCGGAGTACACATCACTAAAGCTGGTGGCCCGATAGGGTCACCTAAATGCGCTTTCTACCTCAGGCGCAAAATAAAACGTCGACTCGAGATGACAATTGACACCATTTCTGAAATATCAAACAGAAAGAAATCTAATTAATAAATGTTACATTATAGAAATGAACAATAGAGCATTTTAAGATGATATATACCCAGAGATCTGTCACCATACTGTTGCAATTAAAAGATAAGCCTTCTAATTGAAACACTTAACTTTAGTCATGTGTTCCAGATTGATAAATCAGGAGTTTGTTTGAGTGATTGTTCAAATAAAAGAGTGCAATGCTCTACCGACTAAAAATTAGATCAATTCAATCTAGTTGCTCCAAGAAAAAGATATGGAATACATTGGATATAGAATTCACTACACCTAGGCTAGGTATAAATTTCGAAAAACTACGGAATCATAGGACCATTAAGATAAAAATCTCAAGCTAGTTTAATATTATCGACAAGCATGTCTTCGAAACAAAATTGAAGTTCAAGTTCCTAAAAGTCATTTAATAATAAATAGTTACCTTTATTTAAGGCAAGCACATGTGTGACCCCTTCACTCTTTCCGGAGGATCATGAAATAAAAGGATATTATCAAAAGAGATGACTTAAACTACTACAACGAGAGGAGGATATAAACTACTGGACTTTACCGTAATTAATCAGAGAAATAGTAGTATCTCGTGTAATGTGATCAATATATCATTCCCATGTGTGCCTTCATTTTGAAACCAAATTAATATTTAAGAATTTCCACAACGAAAAACATCTTCCTTATTCTTGACAGAATAGTGAACAAAAAATTATGCAAATCGAATAAAATTTTGAAGTTGGGTGATGATTAGCCTTAATTAGTAAACGCTGTACCGTCGATGTCTGACCGTTAGAAATACTGAAGTCATTTATCAGCGATTATACTTGAGTTGAGTATGTATGAGATGCATAGCTTACAACTTCAAACGTCTAGAAACTCTCCGCGCTCATAGTTAACATTAATTAACTCTCTCTAATTATACATTCAATATTATCTCCTATTTGGCATTTCTAGGTGTACAGATGTACCCTCTCTACTTTACAAACCCTTGAACGAAACCCGGCTTATAAGCTTATTATCAAAGTTCTAATTTCGCTGAATTCGCTTTATTGAGAGAATGGCTACAAACGGTTAGTAACGTTTCGGCAAACGGATTAATTACTTGCAAGTTGTAAATTATAAATCCGTTCAATTTTAGTATTATCTAGTAGGTAGTTGGCGGTAAATTTAAGCTTCGACGTAATTTGAAAGGACCGCTGATGGGATCTTCAGATATGAATTGAACTTTGAAAATCCCAATGTAAATCAAATAACTATCATTTACTAGGAAGGAAGTTTTTTGTGGATACTATCAAAAGATGTCAATTTATCTAAATCCCCGTTTATTGATTTATTTAATATTAAAAATGTTGCTATTCTTATTTAGGAAATATGCGCCGGCACTAGGACAGGTCCAAAAATTAATCATTTTGGATTGCTGTTTGCAGGAAAGCTATAAAATCAATCTAGTTCTAGAGGGAATCAAGCCATCTAAAAACTTGGGTTTATTTTATTTAGTTCTCAGGTTCTTAACTCTTTATAAGTAAATTGGAGTATATTATCATATTATTTTAAGTTCAGGAATATGTGCTTGCATTTTTTACAGTAAATATAGAGACACCCTACAGATAATAACGGTAGTACAATAGATCGTTGAATATTACGTTAAGCAATTTTGATCATTACATAATAAATTGGATCCGATAAAACAAAAATTGAATTTTTCTAAGGCGATAGCCACCTCAAAAATTGAATATTTCGGTAGTACACTTACCATCCAATCTATGACTAGTTGAATTAAAGCGCAATTTAACAATTACAGAACCTAAATTCTGCAATGTATTTCGACTATCGTGAAATAAATGCTTTTGGCTACGTTCTTTACGGTTTTACGAGCAGAGCCGAAATGGCCTCAAGAACATAAAGGAAAATTGCCAGTGAAAAATTGATTTTAGGATAGCGGAAAAGTAAATCATACTTACCAACAGTAATACCTACTATAAGAACAAGAAATAATATCGAATATATATCAAAGATTAGGAAGTTTCGTATCTAAAAATATATATAAGACACAATTAAGTTATTTTTAACTAAAATATTAATTGACAAAAACTTAAGTAATAAGATTAGTTGATTTGAGTATAGAATATGTGCTCCAAAATGATGAAATTGCATGGAAGTAGAGTTTGCAATTTAAATGTGCCAATATAATGAACTACTAAAATGCATAAACCTAACTAGTAAATATCACCCTGTCCTAAGTTTGAAATTTAACTTGAAACATGTAATATAAACATTCACGGTTAATTATAAACAACTAGAGCGTTCGAACGGAGCGATATTAGTCCTTAACGTTGCAGCCATCAGCATTTTTAAAATATAAATACGCAGGCAAACGCCAAATTCATCAGAATTTCCTGTCTTTTTTAAATCCGCTCGATTAGTTGAGTGCAAGCACACAGGTGCGTACTCTGCTAGTTGTTCTATCCAGCAATCTAAATACCTGAGAGCACCTGTATATAGGTACAGAGTGATCAGGTCCCCACCTAACCTGGATGTACATCTACATAGGTACACGGCACCCGGGGGATTTCTAAAAAGTAGCCAGAGTCGAATCTACGAGTAAAATTTCCAGTAAGGGGACTTTTAAAAGTATTGCATGTGCCTTACTATTCCCTGTGTCAAACTTAAATTAAACTACTCCGTCATTGAGAGACGCTAAAAGACTCACCATATAAATATTAAAACAAGTACATACATAAAAGACAACCCAGCTCGCATAGACTTTATTATTAATACAGTGAACAAGGATCTAGAAACATTTGAAACTAAGCGTCCCTCGAGAAGACATGCATTTAGTATTAATTGTTGATAGTGTAAACTCATTTAATTCATCTATAAACAAAACACCCGTGTGGGGTTGCTAGTCCTCCATCGGGCGCCTCTCCAGGTGGCGCCTCCCAGATATGGGTGGTATCGGGGAAATGAAATACCCGGGGAGGACCAAAACTAGCACTGAACAATGGCAGCTGGTTGTGCAGAATCGACCTCAAGCAAAGATCTATAGTTGATTGAGAATCGGACAATAAGTGGCGTGGTTGAAACAACTGTAGCGATGCTTACACATCGGTGAGGAAGGCAAGGGGAAACCACCTCATTAAAACTCCCTAGAAATCATCATGGCGCAAAGAAGTGACAGCCAACAACTTACTAATCATGGTTCTCGGATGCCAAGATTCGGCAGGGAAAGAGATAGCGTTGACGACAGGGCTTCCCAGGTCGTTATCCAGCGAAATCCCTGTTTGCTGAAAGTATACAAATCAACTTTTAAATTCGCGACATGGAACGTAAGAAGTATGTACGAATCTGGAAAATTAAGGAACATAGAGCAAGAGATACTGCGGCTAAAGATTGATATACTCGAAATAAGCAACAAAAGATGGGTCGACTTGGGTGAATTTAATACCGAGAATGGACGAGTTTACTACTCTAGCAGCAATGACACCCACCACCGTAATGGGGTAGCTATGTTTTTAAATAGAAACTTAGTAAAATCAGTAACAGGCTTTATCCCATTGTCCGAGAGAGTTATGTTGCTACAACTAGTGACAACTAACGGAAAACTAAACTTAATACAGATATATGCACCTACTGCCAACAAATCTGATGAAGAAATAGAAAACTTCTATAGTATTCTTCAAAAGGCATTGAATTAACTTTATCTAGAGACATAACAGTAGTTATGGGGGATTTTAATGCTAAAATCGGTGAAGAAAGATGTGACTCTACTGTAGGACCATATGGACTTGGCGTTCGCAATGAGAGGGGCGATCGTCTTGTTGAATTCTGTCAAGAGAATAATCTTGTGGTGGCAAACTACCCAAACGACGCTTTTATACGTGGAAATCACCAGCCGACACAGATAATAATATCGTCAGAAATCTGATCGATTACATCTTAATAAAGCAAAGGTACCGAAATGCAATACAATCAGTAAAAACTTACCCAGGTGCCCACTAAAAAAGATGCAACCCAGTGACAAAATCGATAAACTAGACATAGAGAAACTTAAATCAGATGAAATCAGAGAAAAACTCAAACAACAAATTAACTCAAAATTAGAAAGAAACCCCACCAAATCTCAATAAAAGAAAGAAAACGTAGAACAACAGTGGCAGTTCATTAAAGCATCAATCAATCAACTAAACCAAGTAGAAAACAACTTACATCAAACAAATACAAAAAAGAAGAGTGGATGATAAACGAAATCTTGGAAGTAATGAACGAAAGAAGGAAATACAAGGCAAATAACAGCACTCGCTACAAACAACTGCAGAAACAAATAAAAACAAAATAAGAGAAGCAAAACAAACCTACTTTTCGGAAAGATGTAATGAAATAGAAGAGCTACAAAACAATTATGACAACTTTAACCTACATAAAAAAGTTAAGGAACTAGCGGGAGTAGCAAGAAGAAAAACATCAAACATACTTTTAGACAAGGAGGGAAAGATCATAATGGAGACAGAACAAAAATTAAGACGATGGAAAGAATACATAGAGGAACTATTTCATGACAATAGACAAGTAAAAATGACTGCAGACGTGCAGGGTGGAGATATAGGACCGGAAATAACTAAATCGGAAGTGGAACATGCACTCAAATCCATGAAAAATAAGAAATGTGCAGGTCCAGATGGAATACCAAGTGAGTTGCTCAAGTTAATCAACGACAAAAATAAGAATATTTTGGTGAAGTTATTTAACACAATCTACAATACAGGAATTATCCCACAAGAAATGTTAACATCAACATTCTTATGTCTACCGAAAAAAGTAAATGCCAAAGAATGTAGTGATCATCGAACCATTAGCTTAATGTCACATACGTTAAAAATTCTCCTAAAAATTATACACACCAGAATACATCACAAGCTAGAACTGGGTATGTGATACACACAATTTGGTTTTCGGAATGGTGTGGGTACAAGGGAGGCATTATTTTCTTTCAACGTGTTAACTCACGGACGTTAGTCAGGACCTTTATATCTGCTTTATAGACTATAATAAAGCCTTCGATAAGGTAAAGCATGACCAACTTATAGACCTTCTAAAAACAAAAACCTGGATAGACAGGATGTAAGATTAATCTCAAATCTGTATTACAATCAACGAGCCACTGTAAAAATTGGCCTGGAAAAATCTGAAGAAATAGAAATAAAGAGAGGCGTCAGACAAGACTGCATATTATCGCTATTATTATTTAATGCGTATTCGGAGCAAATTATATTAGAAGCCTTGGAAAATGAAAGCGAAGGTATAAAGATGAATGGAGTTCTGATTAACAATATCAGATATGCCGACGACACAGTAATAATAGCCAATAGTTTGGAGAATTTAGAAAGAAATATGAACAAAATAGTAAGGTTTAGTGAGATTTGCGGACTTTCCCTCAATATCAAAAAAACCAAGTATATGAAAATATGTAAGAACAACAACACAAATGAAATCTTAATGGTTGGAGGTCAACAGATTAAAAAAGTAAAAAGATGCAATTACTTACTAACGCTTACTACAGAAAACGATGACTATACCGCAGAAATAAAAAACCATAATTGAAAAGACACGTACCGACTTTATAAAAATGAAAAAGGTACTATGTAGCAGAGGTTTGACGTTAGGCCTGAGACTACGATCGGCAAAATGTTATGTACTCAGTGTGCTCTACTATGGTGCAGAATCTTGGACGCTAAATGCAGATGCAATGAGACGGCTTAACTCTTTCGAAATCTGGATATATAGAAAAATCTTAAGAATTTCGTGGGTAGATCGAATTACTAACATCGAAGCGCTAAGAAGAATCGGTAAACAAAAAGAAGTTGAGGAGAGAAAGCTACAGTATTTGGGATACATAAGGAGCGGCGAAAGGTACAGCCTCTTACGACTAATAATCCAAGGGAAAATAGAAGGCAGAAGAAGCATAGGAAGAAGACGAAATTCATGGCTAAAAAATCTGAGAGAATGGTTTGGTTGCAGCTCCAAACAACATTTTAGAGCAGCTGCCTCAAAAGTTGCGATAGCGGTGATGATTGCCAACCTCCGCATGGCACTTAAAGAAGAAGAAACAAAACAAGCATTTATTATTGCTCACGCACAGTATAACCGTTGTTTAGTTTGTTTGTAAATATACTTTATCATCTCTTCTCACTTGACGTAGAGCGATTCCGAATTAGAGCTATTCTCCTGCACGCTAAGCAAGGCGTGGCGTCACGGATAAAAAACCAATTCGTAACAATATATTCTATTCAAAGCTTAAGTAATAATTAATGTACGTAGTTAATAAGAATATAAGCTATGTAGCGTAACGATCTTACATAATCTATCTAAAGGTGAATACAGAACTCAAATATTACCTGGAGTATTATTCAAATGACTAAAACAGTTCTACATGGCGATCCTGCCATTCGCAACGTGTGCCGCGAGTTTTGAGTGTTATGTGCCTTGGTGGATCCTGTGAAATATGGGTACGACCAACTCCAAGCAATCGGAGATCACCGACTCTGGTGTGGTAAACTCCAACTTCATAGTGGAGCAAGAGGAAATCAGGATGCCAATGGACATGAGAATAGCAGTATACATTTTAGTGGCAGCAGCTATAGCCGTACTATTTCTAAAACTGAGAGCCGCTTACCGGAAGGGAGTGAAACGGCAGTTAACCAGAAGCATGGTCATCAGGGCGCAGGCAGCCGATGTTTAGCTGCTCATAGGACCACAGTTGCGGATGAGTAAGACAATTTTTGTAAAATTAAGTGATTACGTGGCCAATGAACAAAGCGAACTTTTTAATTTCACGATTTTACAGCATATTATCATTATTACAGTCTTTCCACTTAACCAATTATAACCACGAAGTAAACATTTTTACGGTTTTAATTTCTAAAATAAGAATCTTTAAATAATATTTTGCTGTTAGCGAGAATTTATTTTGTGGCATCGTTTAGCTAGAATAAAAAAAAATTGAAATAGGTAATTATCAATGCATCCAAAAAGACATAGATTTCTAACGACACTAACGATTTGGATGAGAAAAGAAAAGGAAAGTTAAGAAAACCCAAAGCTAAATATTGTAGTCCTTGTAATATTTCATATGCCTATGCTGAAGCATTTGCCATTAGCCACGGGCTTACTCAACTTGTAGACGAACCAACTCGAATCTCAGAGATGAGCCAATTTGCCGCCCTACTGGATCTTTTTCTAACCACAAATCCTGACCAGTACACAATTACAGTTGGTCCGCTATTAGGTACCTACCTCCGACCACAAACTTCTTACAACGGTTTGTGAACTGCCACTACAGAAAGATCCGCCATTGCCTCGTAAAATCTGGCATTCAAATTGGCAAACTTGGACGATCTAAGAGAGTTCTACTTAGATTTTCCTTGGTTTGACATCTGCGTTGGCACTGACGACCCGTCAGTCGGCTGCGAAGAGATTACGCAAGTAATCTCCTTAGGAATGGGAGCATACATCCCAAATTCCATCAAGTTACCGTTAAGAGGAAAGCCCTGATTCGACAGAAGATTCCAAAGCGTCGTAGGTAGGAAACAGCAAGCCTACAAGTACTGGCTGTAAACCAGACCGTTGAAAATCGCAATTATTTTGCCGAAGCGAGAAACGAATGCAATCGTGAGGTTGACGAAGCTAAGAACAAACACAATCAAAGGACCAGTAATAAATGTTTGCAATGCCCCAGACCTTGTTCTCTGTCTTACCGAAAAGGGATTTACCCACTTTTTTAGAAAGTCGCTCGAGTGCAACCTGTTCCAAAAAAAGGCAAAAAAACCACGCCCTCAAAATATCGCCATATTGCATTGCTTCCAATAATCTCCAAAGTCATGGAACGTGTAGTCAATCAGCAACCACTCAAGTACTTTGCGACCAACAGATTAATTAGCGATAGCCGATACGGCTTTCGCAAAGGGAGATTGACAGGAGATATATTAGCCTATGCCACTCATATACGGAGTAGGGCAATTGAGATATTTCGATGGTATTCGACAGAGTTGGGCAGGACGGATTGCTCAACAAACTGCCGTCCTTCGGACTGCCAGCCTGTCTCTGCAGCTGACTTGCCAGTTTCCTTAAGAATCGATCTCTGCACGTCGCAGTTGATGGACACATCTGAGACACATTCACCATTAACGCGGGCATGCATCTGGGCGCAATACTATCACCAACTTCGTTTCTCATCTATATTAATGACCTGGTCGAAACCAATAATATTATTTACAGTTTTGCAGACGACATTGCTCTTGTCTCCTAGTTTAGATCAGAAAAGCTTACCAGTAACTGAGACTTATCACCGCAGCAGACGGGAGAAGATTACAACAATTTATCAAGATCTGGAGAACGTTCGAACTTGGGGAGAGAGGAATTTGGTCCAGTTCATTGCAACAGAAACTCAAGCAGCCATGTTTACAAGCGGGCCCTGACATCATTATGACAGGATCGATCCTCACCAATCCGACTACTTTGTGTCTCGGTCAACAGCAATATGTCCTGGCATGACCACGTTGCTAACATCGCAAAATCAACCTTGCAGAAGCTTGATGCGCTATTTCGCAATAAACAACTGTATACACCGCAGCAGGTGCTCCTCAAAGCGTAAATAAGACCATGCTTAGAATATTGCTCACATCTGTGGTGCCGCACCTAAGGGCACCCTAAAGCAGCTGAATTTCATTCAGAAGAAAGCTGTGCTTCTCGTCGGCGACCCGCAGTTGACCCTCAATCTGGATAGTCGGGAACACCGCGAAAATATTGATTCCTTATTAAAATTTAGTTCCTTTTGCTTTCTATCTTCCTAAACAAAGAAGCTACTTTCACTTTATTTTTAGGCGACTGGCAGGATTTTCGATTAGTTCAGATCAATTATTATAGTTTCTTTATTTGGACTTCTTGGCAACTGAGAAACTCTCAGCTCCCTTGTCAAAGTTTTTCTTGCTCTTTTTATTTTGCGTTGCTCTTGCTGTCATGTCTGAACTTTTTTGAAAAGGCTTAGTTATTTTGTCAAAACTTATTTAGATGTTTCTATTTTACGAAATGTTTAATTAATTTTGTTTTCAAATAATATCACTAGGTTTATTGCTTTTTATCATAATAAATTAGTTATGCATATTTTTTTTTGGTAAATTTTTAACTGAAATGCTAATGTCCTATCTCGATCCCTTGTTTAACATGCCAGATGTATAGCTTCAATTTCTGTCATGCCCACACAATTTTAATCTTCACGTTAAAAAGTACGTGAGAATAATTTGATTATATAAAAATAAATTACATTTTCCTAGAATTTCAGAAATATCTGGCAAGTCTTCGATGCGAAAATTTAGTAAAACAATGAAAAACGAACATGTATCTACTTTTGCCTAAATTTGCGTTTGAAAGATCATAATTGTCTATTAATACTTTCTAGAGCCCTCGCATTAAACACACATTTTATTAAAAATGTCATTTTCCTTACACAATCAATGTTGGTAAAATATTAATTGTAAAAATAGAAATTTAAAAGTCACGTCTCCAAGCTTCCAGAACTGGGTCAATATCAGCGATAAATTTAGAACGACGATAAACTTTGCAATGTCAGCATGGACATGCATGTTATATAGATAAAGAAGGACAAAATATAAAATCCAATCCATTTATATATTAAGTTTCCGGATGGGGATCTGTATTTTATCGGCTTGAAAACCGATAGTAAAATATAATTGATACATGATAATCATATGGTATAAAATAATATATTAAATTCTGTTATTTTATTTTTATTATTATTCTTATAAATTTTAACAAAATGTATTCCTCTTTTGTAGCAAACCGATATATCTCCAAGTCTTGGAAAAAATTTAGGTTCCTACATTACTAATTTTCTTTGTTTTCTTGCATTATCATTGATAATTGATAATTCGATGATCATTTATCCACCATTATGATTTAATTAAACCGTTATTATTCTGAAATCTAGCTTCCTTATGAGCTCATAAGAGAAACCTGGAAGAGTTAGGTAGGATAATAATTGAAATAACATTGGAACATTAAAATTTGAATGATAAAATCCATGTTTGTCGTGCAACATATTTAATGTCAAGTATTTTAATGCCTAACTCAAGATGAAATTTCTCGCTAGCGGAGTATATTTTAGTTTTCAATATTTCATACGATCTACAAACTGAGCATACATGGGCTGTGCTCTTATGACCTCTGCTCTTATTTAAGAAACTTCTTGAAATGGTATACGTCCTATTTATTATTACAGATTTAGAGAGTGCCTGTATAGATAAGTTCAACAATATGTAATCGCATGAGTCTATAACGCAACGTTTCGGATTTATCATTTAATAATACCAAATCAATAAAATAACCTGTGAGGTAAATATGTACATATACAGCCGTTACATATCAATAGGTAAACGAATTAAGCTCAAGTCGATTCCAAAATAAAGGCGAGAAATTAAATTTTTAAATTTTAGTTGCGTGAAATAAATTACTGCCATGAGCTTTACAGCCAAGTACAGTAAAAAATAACTCAATCAGCTATTCTGGCACTAGCCAAATGAATTCTATATCTCAGATAATATCAGATATAATAAATATTAGTAGCAACTATAAAAAGATGTAAAAATATATATAATGCGCAAAATTAGAGCGTACAACTTTTTAAAGCAAAGTTCGATAAGCAAGATAGTCAGATCAATAAATAAGACGACAATTAACGAGAATACAAACGATAGGCATCAAACGACCTACGGTCATTTAACTATAAATTCATTAACTAAAATGATATATAACGATAAGCTATATGCGGTAATTAAGGAAAACTATCTACAGTCGTTTAATTATAAATTCATTAATAAAAATGATACATAACGATAAGCTTTATACGATAAAGAAAGCAAACGACCTACAGCCGTTTAATATTAAATTCGTTAACTAAGATGAGATATTCCGATAAGCTATTCTTGGTAGTTACCTATAACTTCATTAATTAAAATTATATATAACGATAAGCTATATACTGTAATTAAGGCAAACGACCTGCAGTCGTTTGATTATAAATTCATTGATTAAAATGATATATTACGACTACATCGAGATTTAAGGCTCTTAAAATAAATTAAAATCGATTTTACTTGTATCTGGTAGAGTTGTAGACACTGGCGTCTCCTGTGATGCATGTCTTCACCATGTGGTTGTGTCACCCTGACTTCTGTACGGCTAACTGACGGCGGAGTTAGCTAGGTCAGCATCAAAAGAAAGAAATGCTATCTCACGGAAGAAATTCTATCCCACAAAAAGAATTCTATTTCACAGAAGGGCCTTAGTTAAATGATAAATAGCTTTATCAATTTTCAATAGAAACACTCGTGTCCAACATACATTAAAAAAAGAGTCACCATACTCGTTCATCACATAACGTTTATAGACGATATGGGCGATACTTTTAGAAAATATGCATTCTACTTAATTTGCCAACTACTGCAAGGACAACATCAGGCGGTGGTATGGGTGTTCCGGCGAGAAGGGCTATCAATTATCTCACAAACGAATGACCATATCTGTCAAGTGGCGCTCCAAACGGATGTACTTATTGAGCTGGTTGGAAAACCGGAAGAAAGGTTGCGAGAAGTAAGGTAGCGAGATAACACAATACGGTCAGCAAAAGGAAAAAATCGCACTACTATAATTAGAAACATTTACAACGTTACAACCTCAAGATCTACGCAATTTTCTATACGTGACAATATATATATTTTTAAAATTTGTTTGCGTCGAATATTACGCAAAATGTTACAGTGTAGCCATGTTGCGCATGTCGTATTGTTTCATAATTTTTTTATTAAAAACCTTAATAATTCTTAAAGTTAAGTTAACTATCAAAGTATGTGTTTAGAAAGTTGTGATAAAGAAATCGATAATATTTCATATAAAAATTATGAAAAAAGTCTCAACATTTAATAAGTGGAAGGGAAAATGAAGGCCCGAAGTTTTAGCACGAACAGGTTTTTATTATTTGTTAATTGCTGATATTTGCAAATGTTTTTACTGTGGTGATGAAATTGAGTGAACGATTGATGATTGTCCTATTGAGAACATCATAGACATCACAAGTGTTACTTAGGTAAATGTTTGTGGCTTTGTAAGATGAAGAAATATGAAGAATAAGATGTAATTATGACAAAATTTAATACAAATATTTTCTTTCCTTCGCTTATAATTAATTATGACTGTTGCGAATGTTATCATTGCATCCAAAATATTGTAATTGCTATCATTTTAATTACATTAGCTCCTTTTTTGCTATTTATAGTTTGAATTATTGTAAATGTCATCATTCGGTCCATGATACTGTAATAGAATTGTCCCCTCTTGTTTATTAGAATATACAATTAACACTTTAAGGTATTTTAATCATGTCTCTAACCCCATATATTTTATTATATTACATTACAAGAAATACTTTATATGTGCATATTTCATATACCTAAAGTAACACATAGTTTAGTTTGTTTCAAAAATACATCGGATTATGAATTACCGCAATCATGTCATCATTTATGAGAATAATAGCAGCCAAGCCTATTCCTTTAAAATGCAGCAGATGAACATTAATAGTAATTTCTTCAAAATTATATATTATTATGAAAACAATACCATTTATGACACCAATTGGATCATCGAACGTAAAAAATGATGAATGTTTCTAAGTGATACATAGAGAAAACCCTATAAAATCAACAAATCTTACATGTTTAAACAGCACCCTATTCAACGAGCAAGAAAATTCAAAGTGTTAAATTTCTAATATTTTTAATGTTGTATTAAGAGTTGGTTTATTTTCTCTCATACCAGTTTTAGGATTTACGTATTATAAAATTAAAACAGAATAATACGGATATAATTAACCCTTGAAATTTCTGGTAAAAAGTGAGGATGATATTGTATCAACTGGTGGGGATCATATTATATCATCAAGGACTATCTCGAAACATTTCAGTTTACCAGATCACACTTAATAATCAACATGTATACTAATTTCACTAGAGTAAATGAGTATAACACCAACACTAATAATGTGTTTGAGAAAGACGATTTAAGTATAAAAATTACTAAAAATCTTCTAAATTTAAAGTTCATTTAAGTTTAGTTTAATCTCTTCATCTAAGTTCATGGCTGTTGGAAAAAGTTTAAGTGATTTTTCACCAAGAATTTTTATTGGAGGTAGAAACTGTTGAAATACCTGGGAGTGATAGCTAATTATTTTTATTCTTCTAGTTCAGATACACATTCGTTGATGTGTGGCAACATTACTTTAAGCTTTCATAAATTCAATGATTGCCTCATCTTAAAAATTCAAAAATTGGATGAAAATTATGTGCATCTTCCATGCAGTTGTGTTGACACCTTATGGTCACTCATTGAGATTGTGGATTATAGAATTCAAATAATTAAGGAACAAGAATTTGAGAAATATTTCAAATTGTTTCAAACTAGCATTTGCACACAATCAAGAAACATTCTATCCGACATATATTAAGTGCTGAATATCAGAAATTTTATGCAGACAGACTTGGATTTGATAGAAGAATTGTGCAGTGTCAAAATATTTTGTACATATTTCTGAATAACAAACATAAGAACAAGAATTTTAATCAAAGATTTATTGTTTAAATTTAAATTGATTTATAATAAAACATTTCCGTACTAATAATTGTTTCATTTAATAAAAAAATATAAAAGTTTTAATTAAAATACTTCTCAGGTACAACCATTAAATTATAATACATCTCTTTTAAGAATCCACGAATTGTGTGATTTACCCAATCCAAATCATTTAACGTATACTTTATTTCCCTTTTTTCTTAATATTTTTTCTACCAAATAGCTATCTGGATATTTAACTTTCTGCACCTCTTCTTCATAAAACCCTCCTGCAATTTCTTGTTTTTTTTTTCATTTTGTAGCAAATATGTTGTAGAATTTGTAACTAACTTTTTATATGCGAAATATTTCATTTAACCAATTCGGTGTGTAACTCTTGGAAAATGCTTCTCGCTGCTTGCTAATCCGCACATAATCACCCACACTAAGATTGTTTTTACGCGAGTAAAAATTAATTTAAAATTTTCTTTTTTATTATATTTGATAACTTCAATTGGCTTATTATTGGCTGTTGAATGTTTTGTGTTATTATATTTCTGAACTATTTCATCTAAAATATTAATTCATTTGTACTCTACACACAAGCTAAATTTTTTCCACATTAAATTTTTATAGTTATGTTCACTCTTTCCACCACCCTGGCTTTTAAATTAAAATAAGTGTTAAAATCAACCATTAACTTTTGAAAATCTTTGTCGAAGAATTCTTTTCCCATATCAGTTTGAAGTTTTTTTGGGGAACGCTTTCCAAAATTTTCCTCATAGCCTGAGTAACTTCTTTTCCTGATTTTGATTTGATTGGTTCTATCCAAACTTATTTTGAGAATACATTAATTACTACATGTAACGATATCCTCTTTTGAATTTCCAATATTTTCGACTAAATCAGCTTGCCATAAATCACATAAACCTTTTACTATAACCTTCCGACGTTTGCAATATTTTCTGCTTGGCTTATGGAATTAACAACATATTCTTTAAAGTAAAGTTTCCTAAGGAATGTTTATTGTTCTATTGAAATTGGTTACTTTATTACAAGTTCTCCATAAAACATAGGCAAATATTTTATCGATATTTTAGCGCTGATTACATCACCTGATATAATTTTAATTTTTGTTCCATATCTTATTGCTTTTCCGTTTATTTAACTTTCTCTATATACCCCTCTTTGAATGGGAAAACATACGTAGTTCTACCATCTTGAATTAATTCACACTGATTTTTACCGGAATCTCATTTTTCGATAGAAGGTAAAACAATGTTATGGTATAATTTTACTTTATTAATATCCACAATATTTAAGATATCAGAAGATGAATAAGAAGAAACATTTCTATATTCTAATGATTTATTTTGTTCTTTGAAAAGTATGTGTGATCCGAATTCATCAATTGACCCTTTAACTTCGTGTCCTATAAAGTATAACATAATAATTGTTTCTTTGCAATTAATTACCTTTTATACAATTATTTTTGCTTCTCGAAGTTCTTCTAATATTAACATAATTTTATTTTGATGGCCCGTATGACCTGCCATTTGCGAAGAAACTAGTAATTTTAATCTTTCCTCTAGTTCGTTTACTTCATCATAATAGACATAATCAACTTTTTTATTTCATACATTTAACAACGTTCCTCCATTTGTAGATCTCGTTTTTGTTGTTCTCTGACGTGTTTGAGGTGGCTAATCTGCATAAACTCGATTCGCTTGGGATGATGGATGTAGTAGATTTGCTCGATTGTTTAAGTAATTTATTTTCAATTAAATATGGTTTAATTATTGTTAGATATCGGTGGTTCCCTGTATCTGTTGATTAGCATTGTAGTTTCTTCTATAAGCGTTTGTTCTTTTTAAAATTTCCATATAATTTTCAAGATCGTTTGATGTATAACCCTTTGGATCCTGGAAATAAATGAGCTCATACAATCCGGGAGATCCTTTGTAGGTTAAATGTTTAACTTTAAAATTTTCCTTTTCAAAATCAATCAAACTATCTCCAATTTTTCATTTTTCGGCTACAGGGTCATGAGTCACACCGTGTGTACCCTTAATTGCCAAATCAACAAATGTTCTTACGAGCGGATGAAATGATTCAAGATATTCCTTATAAGCTAGTTAATTCAAGGATGTCTTGTGTATTTTCTTCGTTAGTTGGTTCGATTATAGTGGACTCGTTTGGACTAGAAGTACGCGTGAGATGTCATTGTGGAACTCATTCTGCGACTAGAGCTGGGTAGAAAAACATCATCATGATTATCATCATCCTCGTGAAATATTTCTTCATCTTGCAAAAATGATGGTATATCAGTGGGGAGATATTCTTATATATGTTTGTCTCTCTCCTTGTTGGTTGTTGTTGTGTGATAGCTAAAAGTTAGAATGTTGCAGAGTTGGAAATAACGGAGGTGAAGGTATTTCCCGTTTTATTAATGGTTCCGATTTTATAGTTTTAATAACTTCCTGCAAAGGTTGAGTAATTGGCTTTAACTCTTTTTTGCGAATTTTTGATTCTGCTATATCTGATTGGGCTTGATATTTTCGCTTTACGGCTTTACTAGTTGTTTTGTAATTTTCTCGTTCATGTTTAAAGATATAGTTTAGATCATGAACTAATATTAACTTAATTGAAATGATGGATATATATTTATCAAAAATTTAATAAAGTTAACAAATCACTTTCCATATCGAACAAATTTTATGTTGCAATCTTTATCAATAACTACAAAATCATAATCTGATTGCCAACAAATACGACATAAGTCTTTAAATTGTTGATAAGACATATCGGTATTTACATGATCATCATAAATATGTTTTAAATTTGTACCATCCTGTTTGAATATTATTAACAAATTGGTATTATCTCTCTGAGGCCGATGCTTCGAGTGGAAGCGGCCCTAGGTGGTAGATGCATAAGCCTACTCGCATCGTCCGGTGAAAGACCACCCCACCAGAATTGGGGAGCGCTAAGTGGTTTTCCCAAATCACGTTCCGCTTCCGCGCTGGTGATCCCGGGTTTCACAGTAGGAATATATTGACATGATGGTGCTTCCAGGATCAAAATATTCCGGAGGTAAACTCCCCGGCCATTCGGATCTTCGGGCGCTGGGTGGCCCTGGGAGCCCTTCATTTCGCATTTCACAGACAGCAAAGATACCGAACCAATTTAGAATAGATTTCTGCAACATAAGAGGCCTAAATACAAACATAAACTCGGTACACCAACATCTACAAGCAAATAGACCACACATATTAGCCCTTACAGAAACACAAGTATGTTCTACAACAACAACAGTGAACTACCCCTATCCTGGTTACGACTTACATACCCGATTTAGATATAAGTTCGGAATATGCCTTTTTGTCCGAAGCGACCTTTCCTGTCACCGCGAGGAAACACCCGAACTTAAAACAACCTTGACGTCATGTGGCTCAAGTTCACCGCCAAGGGATTAACCAAGTTTATATGTTGTCTCTATCGCCCTCCGAGCGATAGAGCCTACCAAAGCTTTTTCTCAACACTAGCTACCACCTTTGACTCAATACAGGTCGATCACCCCAGTTCAGAAATAATCGTTCTGGGAGACTTCAATGCCCACAACACCAACTGGCTCAAACACCACAACAAGACCGACAACGAAGGTAGAGAGGCTGAAGCATTTGCCATCAGCTGCGGGCTTACTCAACTTGTAGACGAACCAACTCGAATCTCAGAGAGGGGCGAATTCGCCGCCCTCCTGGATCTTTTTCTGACCACCAATCCTGACCAGTACAAGGTTACCGTTGGTCCGCCATTAGGTACCTCCGACCACAAACTTATTACAACGGTTTGTGAATTGCCACTCATACAGAAGGATCCACCATTGCCTCGCAAAATCTGGCATTACAATTCTGCAAACTGGGACGATCTGAGGCAGTTTTACCTAGATTTTCCTTGGCTCGACGTCTGCTTTGCCACTGACGACCCGTCAGACTGCTGCGAAGAGATCATGCAAGTAATCTCTTCCTGAATAGAAGCATACATCCCAAATTCCATCAAGTTACCATCAAAAGGAAAGCCCTGGTTCGACAAAAGATGCGAAAAAGCTGTAGGAAGGAAACAGCAAGCCTATAAGTACTGGCAGCAAAATCAGACCGCTGAAAATCGCAATTATTATATCGAAGCGAGAAACGAGTGCAAGCGTGTGATCGACGAAACTAAGG
>MU186522.1:24246-44050 GCA_016904865.1 Pissodes strobi | reverse complement strand
TATGCCAAAATTTGAAAATGCTACAAGCTATAGCAGTAGAGATTAGATAGCTATGTTACCACTAACATTTTCAAAAACTGCTTTTGGCTTCTTCTTGCATTAAAGCAATTTTTACCAGAAGTGAGTCTGATTCTGCATTAATAGACATGCATAGACAAATTTTATAAATATTAAAGCAGCCAGGGACTAGAATTCAGATAACAAGTTGAAAGGACATACAGTTTGATAGCATCCAATTAATGTAATTTTCTTTCTCTATCTATTATTATAATAGTTGTAAATATTTAAAATAAACTCGCTCTCGCACTTCAGCGTTCCTCCAAAAAGCATTTCGCTTCAAGCAAGCCTTCATAATATCAATAAATGGAACCCTCTGCGAGAATTTTAAAATATGGATTGCAAAATATAGAAGTATAAGCATACGTAGACGCAAATAGGTTATGTATATTCAAAACTAGTTAGTTTGCAATGAGAGATATGGAAATCTATTTTAAAGGATTATATGGAAATATATTCTTTCTATATACGAGCGTGCGAAAAATTAATGTGCACAAAACTAATAAATATAGTTTTAATTGCCCTCTTTCCAAATACTCCAGCCGGCAGATGCGGCGGCGTTTAAACCCATCAGGGCAAACAGGAGTGCAGCAATAGAACCTTATACATCACAAAAAATACATCACCAAGGAGAAGTTTGCAGGTATTTTAAAAGAGGTCGTGAATATGATAGAGCCTGAAGGAGATACTGCGGCTAGTGCCGATGTTTCGGAATATAATATAAAGAAATTGTTTAATTATTATAAATTCTACCTAGACGAAAAAACCCTTTACCGAAATTTTATCCGCCCCATCAAAGCTGTTTACCGGTGACGAAACTAATCTTCAATTGTGCCCAAAACAGAAAACGTATTAGCCATTCGAGAAACCAAAATAATTCCTCAGGTAAATCAAGGTCCAGAGAAGGTTTCACTAACGGTGATGCTTACATTTTCAGCAGCCGGAGTAGTACTACCACTAACGATCGTGTATCCCTATAAAAGGCTTCCAGAGAACAGTTTAGCCTCCATTCCAGTTGGAGCGCTGGTAAAAGCGACAATGGCTAGATGATTTCAGTTATTCTACGAGTACAATCATTACCAATGCTTTTATAAATATTTTGTTAAAGGAAAAGTGAAATTTTCAGTCATACTATTCGTGGATGAACATGAAACACACTTGACTTATACTCTAAGTGACCTTTGCACAAAACTAATAAATATAATTTTAATTGCCCTCTTTCCAAATTCTCCAGCCGGCAGATGTGGCGGCGTTTAAACCCATCAAGGCAAACAGGAGTGCAGCAATAGAACCTTATACATCACAAAAAGGAGAAGTTTGCAGGTATTTTAAAAGAGGTCGTGGATATGATAGAGCCTTAAACACTCATGAATAGATTCAGAGCATGTGGATTGTTCCCTTGAATTCTTGGATCCCAGATTCCATCAACTTAAGTAAATATCTGGGTGCTAACCTTAAAAGACTAGTTGTACTGAGTCAAAACGCATTTCTCACATTTCAGCAATTTTGCGAAATTATTGGTAAACATATGCTAATAGCATTAAAAACCGAAAGAAAATGACAATGACTCCGAGAGCCTAAAGATTCTACGAAATATTTATGAACTCCTTAAACTATTAAAGACCCTTGATAAGAATGAAAGCAAGGCTGATGAAGATAATGAAGGTAAAAATTCTGAAGAGGAAATATCTGAGTTACGAGTGGCTGAAATGCAAGTTATTGAGTCAGAAGTGATGCCAGAAGCTATTCAAGAACAATATGAAACTCAAGAGACTAGTCCTCAAGACTGTGATATAATATACTATGTTTCAAAAACTATCAGCTCTAAATACCCAACTTATTTCCATCAAAGAAATTGATGTTTCAAATAAGTGAGCAGGTTTCAGATACAGAACTGTTAGATTTAAGTCAAAAAATAGAAGAGAGAATTAAGGCTGAATTACATAATATAGAAATAAGTATAGTAGGATTAATACGTGATTAACTATTAATTTGGACTCAGCAGAAATTTTGTTTGTTGAACCAAAAGCAACAGAAAACATCGAATCAAACATTGAAGTTCTAAAGGAATATCTTTATTGGACATAAACCCTAAAAAGAAAAGGGGAAAAAGGAGCAGAAAGGATTCATTTGTCCTCTAATCACTTCTTCTGGTTGGAAGGAAATAAAAGGAGAACAAATAAGAGCAAAGGAAGAAATATAAATGAAAAGCATGAAAGAGCCTTAAGGAAAATTGAGGACAAAGATGTAAAAAATATGAACAATAAAAAAATCGAAAGGCCAAGAAAAACAAGAATAAAGGTGACACAGTATTAAGAAAAATATCAGAGAACAAACAAGAATCGACAAAAATAAATGTAATAGAAAACATTCTTCTGACAGAACTAGCTTACTACCCCAAGTCATCAGGTACTCACGTCAGGTTTCTGTTTACAGGATAAACTCGAAAAACAACAACAAAATTTATAATATAAACAAAAAGTTTTTCATGAAAATCCTTGTAATGATCCCTCTGTTTTAAGAACTTAAATGCTTTCTATAAACAACATTAGAGGCTTAAATTCCAAAGTTATAAAGATACTTGAACGTATAAGTTGAATTTTAAAGGGCGTGGTGTGCAAACAACTTAACTTTCATAATCATGTTATTACTTCGACTTCTCGTCTGACAAGAAGTAATCAAAATCTCGAAAATTATTCTTTCTGTCAAGACCGACATTTGATATCAAGTGGATGTTTCGTCCTTTGAAATCCTGCAAAATATCAGCTTTCAACAGACGGTGCCTCGAAATTATTTATTTTAAACATACACTGCATGTATGTATGTATGTCGCCTTTTCTGCACAATTAAAAGAGTTTTAATAAAGCAATTGCTCTATATAAGAGGAAATATTATTGCTCATATCCTTCAGCTACAAAAGTTTAGGACATCATGTAGTTCCTTAGCGAATTTATAATGTATCTCATACACTTTTTAAGTTATTAAGCTCTTGGTCTACTCTTGACTACGTAGGTATATTTCAAAGCTTCTTACTTTATCTTGGGATAACTAGAATTAAATTAATTGAATATTGTTTGTTCACTTTAATTGCTGCTCTTTAAATAAGATAAAACGAAATATATTGCCTCTAGCCTCTAACAGGTTTTCTAATTTAAACTCACAAGAGAAATCTTTGAAGAAAAAATCGAGAAGTGGTTTGCGAAAGCGAGATAACAAGGAACTATAAGAATCCAATCATGGCCAATCAGTAAAGTTTGTACGTATAAAGATTTTTTGCCCTCGTGAGTTTCTCTTATTATTGAAGTGAAAAATCCTGCGTGGGTTTAAATTGATTTTACAAGGCAACACTTATCGGGCAAACACCACGTTTAAATTGAAATCAAATAAGTTATATTTAAAAAAAAATCATTCAATAATTCGTCATTTCACTACTCCATTCACAAAGGTGTTGGCATAAAAATGCCTAAAAAAGCATATTTCGATAGCTCTTCATATAAAAATGAAACATTCTGATTACAAGAACGGTTACTTTGGATATTAAATTTAGAACTAACAAATTAAACACATACATAATAACATGAACTGTACAAAACAGTGTTATTAGATGATATTATGTATTATATTATTTTTAAAGCTAGCTTAATAATTTAATAAATCGCACATAAACTGAGACTAGAACTATTTAATTCGGGATCTGTTATCTGAAGCAGAAGACCTAGTCAAGATGGAGAGGCTCCATGTTAAATATTTTTTATGAAAATATTTTATTTGATAAAAAAGTGCTGTGTGCCTTAGTGTCGCAGAAATTATAATACAATTGAGACATGTTTTTCTGTTTTTCCGTTTTAAGAAAATGAGGTCTAAAATATAAATGGATATAATTTATAGAAATTAGGTCACACCTACCAAATAAACGTACTGTTATTCTAAATATTTTCGTGACAATAAAATTGTTAGGTTAGATAAACTAAAGCCCGTAACCGTAAAACTATTTAAAAAATACCAAAAACTTAATGAATTAAATTAAATAAATTGACTTCGATTTCGTTGAAATGTTCCAACTAATGGAAGAATCACAGTATGTGAAAAATGATCTAGATAGATATAAGAAATTAATTGAGAAGAAGGTAAGAAAAGCTAAAGAAAGTGAAATAAAAGAGGGAAAAGTGCGCTAAAATAAAAAATTAAGTCAATATTTTTAACAATAAAGAGATAGATATATATTTGGAAGAGATACGTTGAAGAACTATTTCATGATAAACTTTAGGAGCCTCCTAATAAAAATTGGCTAATGGAACGAAATATAATTGAAGAACTATACGAGCCGCAGAAGAAGCAAAGAAAAGTGGAAATCACCTGAGACAAAATTTATGAAATTTTCTAATGAGGATGGGAAAGATGGCTGGCATCAGTATTCAATATTTCCTAGGTCTCTAGACATATTTCGTAAATAAATTGACCTCGATTTCGTTGAAATGGTCCAACTAATGGAAGAATCACAGTATGTGAAAAATGATCTAGATAGATATAAGAAAGTAGGTGAGAAGAAGGTAAGAAAAGCTAAAGAATGTGAAATAAAGGAGGAAAAGTGCGCTGAAATAAAAAATTAAGTCATTATGTTTAACAATAAAGAGATAGATATATATTTGGAAGAGATACGTTGAAGAACTATTTCATGATAAACTTTAGGAGTCTCCTAATAAAAATTGGCTAATAGAACCAAATATAATTGAAGAAGGAATACGAGCCGCAGAAGAAGCAAAGAAAAGTGGGAATCACCTGGTCCAGATAGTACAGAGACAAAATTTATGAAATTTTTTAATGAGGATGGGAAAGATGGCTGGCATCAGTATTCAATATTTCCTTTGTCTCTGGAAATATTTCATAAATAAATTGACTTCGATTTCGTTGAAATGTTCCAACTAATGGAAGAATCACAGTATGTGAAGAATGATCTAGATAGATATAAGAAATTAGGTTAGAAGAAGGTAAGAAAAGCTAAAGAAAGTGAAATAAAGGAGAAAAAGTGCGCTGAAATAAAAAAATTAAGTCATTATTTTTAAGAATAAAGAGATAGATATTAATTTGGAAGAGATACGTTGAAGAACTATTTCATGAAAACTTTAGGAGTCTCCTAATAAAAATTGACTAATGGAACAAAATATAATTGAAGAAGGAATGCGAGCCGCAGAAGAAGCAAAGAAAAGTGGGAATCACCTGGTGCAGATAGTACAGAGACAAAATTTATTCCATATTTCCTATGTCTCTGGAAATATTTCAGTCTAATGGCACAAATGGTTTAGGGTTGAATTAATCAAATTGCTCAACAGATCCACAGCTAAATCGTGTGGGAACCACCTCTTAAAAGTGTATTTTAAAATAATCCACAGAATGCAATCGGTTTTTTTTTAAGGCAGTGGCACACACACTAAAGGGAGATCCTATGGCGCTCGACGAGCGGTGTGTGTGCGAAGATATTGATTGACACGGTTTTTGAATAGTTGTAGGTTGTAATTAGGGTGAAACAGATGTCCTGGGAGTGAGTTCCACAGTGATGCAGTGCGCCAGACAAAGGAGTCCTTGTAAAGCGATGTTCTAAGTGTTTCCAGTTGTACGACGAACTGGTGCGCTCTTGCAGTCTGTCGTGACTGTCTGACAGACGTTGCCAGGGGCGGAATGAGGCGGGCCAAATCCTGGGAACATCTGCCGTGAAAGTATCTGTAAAACAGAGACATGTCGGCCTCTGCGGTGTTCCAGACTATCCAAATTCCGGGTCGCCGACAAGACTCTCTTATGAATGAAATCCAGTAGCTGTAGTATGTGCTTTAATGCGGCACCCCAGATGTGTGAGCAATATTCCAAGCAAAGTGCGTCTTATTTGAGCATTGTAGAGCAAGAGCAACTGCTGCGGTGTATACAGTTTTTTGTTGCGAAATAGAGCACCAAGCTTCTGGCAGGATGATTTTGCGATGTTTGCAACGTAGTCATGCTAGAACATATTGCTGTTGATCGAAACACCCGGAGGTCCGATTGGCGAGGATGAAGGAATGGTCGATTCAGCCATAATGTTGTCAGGGCCCGCCGTATTGGCCCTCTTGGTAAACGTGGCAGCTTGGGTCTTTTCTTCATTGAACTGGACCAACTGACGCCCCAAGTTTGAACTTCCTCCAGATCCTGATTAATTGCTGTAATCTGCACCTGTCTGCGGTGATAAGTCTCAGTCGCTGGTAAAGGATTTTCTGATCTGAATTGGGAGACAAGGGTACTGTCATTTGCAAAACTGTAAACAGGAATATTCGTTTCGGTCAGCAGGTCATTAATGTAGATGAGGAACAGAGTTGGTGAAAGTATTGCGTCCTGAAGTACGCCCGCGTTAATGGTGAATGTGTCTGAGATGTGTCCAACAACTGCAACGTTCTGAGAGAGGCGGGCAGTCCGAAGGACGGCAGTTTGTTGAACAATCATGCCAAACTCTGTCGAATGCCTTCAAAATATCCAACGCAATCGCTCGAGACTCCGTAGTTCCTCCATATATGAGTGACATAGGCCAATATATCTCCTGTTGATCTCTTTTTGCGAAAGCCGTATTGATTATTGCTGAATATTCTGTTGTTCTCCAGGTACTTGAGTAGTTGCTGATTGACTACACGTTCCATGACTTTGGAGATTATGTGAAGCAAGGCAATTAGGCGATAGTCTGAGGTCGTGTTTTTTTGCCTTCTTTTGGAACAGGTTGCACTCGAGCGATTTTCCTAGAAGATGGGTAAAATTCCTTTTCGGTAAGACAAAGAAAAGAGGCTGGAAAAAACAGGTGTTAGTTCGTTGGCGCAGTTTTTTAAGACGATGGATGGCAGGTATTTGTTCCGGTCCTGCCTTTTGCGTATCTATTTCTTTAAAGATTTTACGAATATCACGGTGATGAAACTTGACTTCTGTCATGGTGGTCTTGATGTTCGATATGGTGGGGAGAACCTTGCATTGGGGTACGTCTAAGGTAGAGTGCGATAAAAAATTTGGTGAGCAAGTTTGCCTTTTCCTTGGCTGTAGTCGCCGTGGTGCCACGTTCGTCTGTCAAAGGTGGGAGAGACGTTTTTTTAAATTATTATTTATTGCCTTTGCTATTGACCAGAAATTCCTGGAGCCACTGGGGCATTGCAACAAGTACAAGTAATGCTCTGCCCAGCATTTAAATATCTCTTCAAAGATATAGCGACCTGGTAGTTGGCACATCCAAAAGAGTTTATTAGATTCTAATATCAGAAGATAATGAATATTTTAAAAATGTAATGCTAGATGATAATGATTTGATAATTGTGTAATGTAATAATGGAATTACTAATGAAATTCAAACATTTAGGGGAGGTTGGGGTAATAAGAAACAGGGGTAATAAGAGATTTTTTAAATTTTTTTTTCTGTGAAAAAAGAAATTGAAAAAAAATTACAAGGTACTAAGACCCCTTAGCTTACAAGGGATAAAATTTGTTTGCCCTTTACCACGCTTTTTAATTACTTTTTTGAGAGACAAGCTGAGACTCTTTAAAACTTTATCAGCCGAAAGTGGTGCATTTTAGACAAAACGTTTTTTTGTTGTCCTAAGAAATATATTTATTTGTGATTATTACACCACTAATCGTAGACAATTAAAAGGCCTTTCACGTACTAATTTCAATTATTTTTCATCACAAAAAAAAAAGATGCTAAAACAGATTTATTTCTTATTACCCCAATTTTTCATGATTGTGGGGTAATAAAAAACATAAGTTCTCTCGACACAGCTAGGGAAAAGAAAGAAATAATCTCCAGGCGCCGGGGAAATTCTCACGTCAAAAACAATTGCACAGCGTCTCAAAGTAGAAGCAGAAACTAAGAAATCTAAGGTTTCCAAAAAAAACTGAAAGAAAGAAAGAAAAAAACAATGAAGATAAGGAAAAATACTCGAAGAAGAAAACCACAAGCACAGTAAAAAAGAAGCAAACTATGGACGAGATCTCAACATCAGAGGAGGATATTGATCTTATATCATTTTCATATATTACTATAAGAATGTTCAACAATTTTTACGTTCAATAAATTTACTTCCAAACTTTCAAGCCGACTTTTGTTCCCCTCATTTTTGTCGTTACTGTAAAAAAATGTGTACCATATAAAATTCCAAAGAAATTCAGGGTAACACCTCAGTGTTGTAACTTATTACCCTGGCGCAATTTAAACTGTTAGTATACGAGAAGTAGCGTGGCCGTTTCGTATTACCCCAAATGGGGTAGTAGGAAACATGTCTATGGGGTATTAAGGAACAAATACTGCTGTGTACTGTATATTTGATAAAATTGAATTGGTACCTTCCTATGCGTACCCCCAGCCGAGATATACACTAGAAAAAAAAATAATTCTACACTTAAAACCAACGCTTCAGCGATTTTTTTAGGTTTCTTATTACCCTATCCTCCCCTATGTTCTAATATACAATGATTTTCAAACTTGATAGCCTTTTAAACGTTTCTGAATATCAAATTTTGGTTATGGTCAAAGCAGGCTGTGGTCTATTTAAAATTATTTTTACGATCGCAGTGCTGCCAGATCTACCTCTACATGACCAGTGGTGACCATCATATAAAGATGTATTTCTTACCTGCTCAATTTATAAGTGAGAAATGTCCCGCTTTGTTAAATGATCTACACGTAAGAGACAGTGATATGTGGTTTACGGTGCACCAGCTCGTTTTAACCTTGATGCTTGTCACTATCTGAACAACGTGAATCCTAGTGGCTGGATCAGGCGCTCAGGATCCTAAGCTTGGCCATTTCGTAGTTCCGATATGCATCTTTTAGATTTTTAAACTACTCATTGTATTTTTTTAAGGATGAATATTTTATACCAGAAGTGAATGAGATGTTGAAGGGTTGAACAGGCAATTTTGTGCACTTTGATACGACCCAAGTTTATTATTAAAAAAGTCCATGTTTCATTACTAAAGAGTGTGTTTTAAAATCTTTATGACTGCAAATTTGGAAAAATTATTTCTGACTTATTCTAGGGTAGTTTTTTGAAAGCTTACTAGTTTCTGCTGGATCATAGATTGATCCTGCAAAGTCAGAAACTTATTATATTTTAAACTAAACCACGCAACCATTGTGAATTAATTTGTGCAACAATAGCTGTGCCCGTGGAAACAAGTCTCAAATGTTAAATATCATTAATGCATTTAAAATTGTCTTTATTATTTATTTTAAAATAATGGAAAGACGTCATTTGTCTGGAGAGCAACGTAATTTTATTGATACATTGCACCAGCGTGAATTGAGATAAACTGAGATTGCAAATATTTTTTGAAAAACCAAAAATTATCGTTATCGGAAGACTCAAAATGCTAGCAGAAGACCCCATAGCGGGTCTGTAAGAGCTACTAACTATAAAGAAAACACATTAAAATAGAGGAAAGACGAGACCCATTTAGAACAATTCGACGACTTTGACAAGGACTACAAGACGCAAGAGAGAGAACACTTTCTGTTCACAGCGACTCAATGAATCTGGAATGAAATCAATATAATTGCTTGGGTCAATGAAAGGATTAAAGAAACTTTTATTTGTGTCGATGTTTCATTTGCGGATAAGTCAAGATCTTGCTTGCACAACGATTTTTGTCGGAAAAGAATGTATCGAATTACGTAGTTTGCTAGCACATATACAGAGAATTCATAAATTTTTAGATGGTGTATCATGGTTTGGGCTGATGTTGCCCTGTTGGTTCCCACTGAACTACACTTTTTGAAATTAAGCTGAGTGCTAAAATAAATATAAAAGGATGAAGTCATTACACGTTGTGTTACAAGAGACAGGTATTGAATTGCTGATAGTACTAGTCCTCATAGAGCCCGAGTAGTAATGGAATGCCTCTAGAGTTAAATCATTTACCATTACCACAATATTATCCAGGCCTCAGTCCGATTGAACATGTGTGGGAGCCTTCAGTGCCAGTCGAACAACACTTGCCCTAGCCAAACAATATTTGTCAGTAGCTACAGCTAGGTCCTATCCGCTGGCAACAACTGTCCCAAGTATAAATATATCAGAAGTATACCTTGGAGGTATCGACTAGATATTAGTTTTGCCCTTCCATTTGCATTGTCGTATTTTAAATGTTTAAATAAATTTATCTTCATTATCAGTTTCTAAATTAGCATTTTTTGTAATTATTTTTCCAAGTATTGTGTTCATGTAAACACATACAAATGAGCTATGTTCTAACTCACAAACATATCCATTAAGTGTGAAACTGCACGGCTTAATTTAAAATAAAATGTTTCTTGACTTTGCGGGATAAATCCATGACTCTAATAACGATGCGACAGAACTTAGTAAGCTGTCCAGCAGTAGAAAATATTTTTTCTAGATTCTGCAGCTTGAAATTTTTTTAATTTGCCACACTCTGTGGAATGTAGCAACAAAGCTTATTTAATAATAAGGTAGGGTTGCATCAAAGTCGACAAAAATTTCTATTCATTTCTGAGCGACCTATCCCCCTTACTGATTTAAGATATAAAATATTTGCCTTCAAATGAATGTTTGAGTAGTTTAGGCTAGGCCATTGAAATCGTGTGTTCTATTAGAAGGTGACCATTATTAACATCTATCTTAGTTTCATGCTGGACAATTTTTACAATTTCAGTAACATGTCATTTTTCTACAACTCGATTAGGTTTAGGTAAAAAATATCCATTCCCTCATACACTATTAGAGTTCGAAAATAATAAACAGGATAAAGAGATTATTGGCGGATCTCAACTCACTTCAGTTTAATTATGGCACTTTTACTTAGCAACTACTTAGCAAGGTTTAGTAAAAAATAGTGTTTTTAAACATTTTCACCATGCATGTCGGAGAGTGAGCGATTTCGTACACATGCTTATGGGATCTAGTTAATATTAAATATGATACAAAATTACACTCTGAAGTTATGGACCGTACTTGGTGAACACCCTATTTATAATGATGAATCCAAGATTCAAACGATGTCATAAGACATTTTGCAAATAGCACTCGCTAATATGCAATTAATGAATGAAAACGTTAAAATCTAGGTAGAAGTAGATTTGGGAATAATGAGAGATACATAAATGCAGATTTCACGAATCATTGGGTCTATATTTCAACCACGCACTTCCAGAATTCCATGCATTTACAGGATGCGATGTCTTTTCTGCTTATTTCAATCAATTTGTTGATATATTCTCGAAGATGAATAAGAACTAGATATTGAAACAAATAAAATTTTTGATATACTGGAGAAATTTATTTGCGAAATGTACGGCGACAAGACAAATGCTAATATTTGTTTTAATTCGATTTTACTATCTTGAAAAATCAGATCTTAGACATTGCACGATGTCTTTCGCATGACACAAAAACAATTTCTTAATTGATTATATAGATTAGAAATGCTGGTCTCTTGCCAACGATAATATCGATATCCGCTTGCTGACCACTGAACAAAACATGGAACTGAAAAATTTAATGTGAAAACTATTTCGACAAAATAGGCCCTTATTCAATTTGCCAAAGTCTTTATTTAAATTCTTGTTAAATTCATTAGGGTTTGACTAACAGCAATGACCAAGGCCAATTATTTATCAATACTTTGCTATTTATAGATTACTATGGCGAAACTCTACTAGATTAAAATTGAGTTGCTCTCGAAATTGACCTAACTTACCTGTGAAAATATTATTAATTAATATTCTCCATAGAAAGAACACACCCAATATTATTTAATTTCGGATATGCAGTATACTGTTTCAAACAATAATTTTTAGTTGATGTAACATAACTGAAATCACAAATAATAGCTGAATTTGTGGCTTCTTGAAATACCTAGTCGATACAATTAATTTTTGGTACTAAATATAATATGATTCAATAAATATTGATAACATATCTATAGAAAAAGATATTGCCTGCAATAAAGCTTAATTTGTATACATATTTTATAAATACATACATTTAGTTATAAATACTGTTTGTTCATTTCGTTTAAACCTTTTAACATATATCGATAAAGAAATGTGTATCATATTCAAATAAATTGTGAATTACATATTTTTTCAGATAATTTTTAAATATTGTTGGCGCTTTGTTAAATATTTTCAGTAGAAATCTTTCAGTGTTTTTTCACTTCCTTTTAGTTAAAAGCAGCGCCAAGTATTAGCCGAATTAACACATACAGCTTATTAATTAATTAATGCTTGTATGGCAGAATGCTAACAATATCGCATAATTAATTATTCGACCCACTGAAACTTTTCTATGTTTAACACAAATTATAGCTGAATTTGTGGTTTCATTAAATAACCACCATTTTTTAAAACTTTTAATTTTTGGTTCTAAATATAGTATGATCAAGGGAATTAAAACTTAGCTGAATAAATATTGATAATATAATCATAGAAAAATATGTTTGCAAATAAAGCTTAATTTGAAAACATGTTTTATACATACACATACACACATTCATACACATACGTTCATACATTATATATACAGTTCGTTTTTGAGGAAGAACATCGAATTTCTTTCATTTTAGACCTTTAAACATAAATATCAATACAGAAATGTGTATCATATTCAAGTAAATTGTGAATAGCAAATTCTTTCAGATAATTTTAAATATTGTTAGAGTTTTGTTAAACATTTTAAAGCCAAGAAGTCTTTTAGTGTTATTTTCGGTTTCTTTTACTTAAAACTAGCTCCAAATATTAGCTGAATTAACACATACAGCCTATTAATTAATTAATTTCAATATTTCCTTAAGAGAATAATGCTTATATTGCAGAATGCTTACAATATCGCATAATTATTCCACCCATGTACAGGCAAAACAAATGCAACACGTCTCCGAAACAAATGCCGAACACTCGAACGTCACCAGCGACACAGCTACCGGCAAAACAATTGCAGGCTTAACGATAGTCGGATGAGTTGCTGCAATCGCGGCTGCACGAAAACAACGTGCGAAAATCCGAGCCAGCCATGGAAAAAGGTTCGCCGAAAGGGTATGAAAGGCGAGCCGGTTCGTGAAACGTCGGAAATACATGTTTATAATAAAAATTTATTGTTGGTCGTGGCGTTCAATTTAATAATGCAGTAAATATTTTTCCTTTTTTATAGTGGCCTTTCATAAAACAAAATAATGAATTTGGTAGAAGAAAAATATAATTAACACAAATCCCAGATCTTACTAAAAGTAGACCAAGTGTCGGAAATTTTGATAAATTCAAACTAAAATTTAAAGAGAGAGAAACATAATTAAATGTTCACTTATAAAATTACGAAAACGAGAAAAGTTACTTACACCAGCTAATTTCTGTGTAACATTAAATAATTTAAAGAAATTTAAAGATATTAAATAAGTGATGTAATCATATTTCCATATTTCATTTCGAGAAAATGGGTCAGGAAATTTAACGGTTCCAAGATGACGGTCATCCATCATACGTGAGGAACGCGTAAGATTTTCTACCTTCCAACCTCTAAATCATTTTATATATTATACTGATACGAAATTTTCATAAATTAAGTAAGTGCGGTGCTTTTTAAGATAAATGGTTGGCTGCAATGAAAGTCTATATCCCCTGTAGTTATAAATACCCTTGATTTCACAATATTAGTTGAAAGGGCCGGATTGTAATAGTTTTTAGGTGTAAATAGATACAAAATGTTTACTTAGCAATCCTTTTACTCCAACATCTTGTGGTAAAATTTCTTAGTTTTATTTCTCATGAGAAATGTTCGTTTATCATTTTACCAGATATCATATGTTAAAAATAGTATTATGTCGCCTCCGTAAAACATTGATAATATTCCAGTGAAGAAAAAAAATTATCTCTGTTTCAGATTCGATCTTGGCCGATTTTCTAAACAAACAGAGAGTGCTCGTAGGCACTTAAATCTACCATAGGGCTAGTTCTAAAGTGATTTTGTAAATAAAACAAAAACTTTTCGCATTGTATGAATATTTTAATAAGTTATTTTACCTAAAAATAACTGGAAGCTAATAAATAAACAAAATATAAACATTAAATTATTGTACGTCGTCAGTGCTACGATAAGAACAGTATCAGTCGATGCAAAGTATCGACCTTGTAGAATGTTACAAGAATAATACTCTTAAAACTAAAGCATTGCATAAACAGTTGTAAACCTAAACAAGTATATGATTATAAACACTATCTTGCTGCTATATACACTGAAATGCTCATTAAAGTTCCTGGAGAACTGCTACGTATGAGCTCGGTTAGCTGAGATAACTTTGACATAAAATACAGTAATATACAAGCAATAATAATAGGATAAATATTACCTTAATGTCCACCTATAAGCGACTATGTACACTATATTTACCAATTGACGAATAACGTTCAATTGTTCAGCAGTTTATCTTCCAGCACAGGGAAAGTTACTTTAAAACACTTACTAAGTCTCTGTTGTTAGCTTCTGTATACAATGTAATTCAATTTCTTGAAAATAAGTATGACTTGAATGTAGTGGTTTGAGATGGTATGCAGTTATTGCATAATAGCAGCATGACATGGATGCCTTTGTGAAATGAGGTTTTTTGGTACACGCTTAAATGAATACTAAAACACGCTATGCAGGTCGCATAGGTAAGCTGGGATCCGTGTAGAGGAAATAGCCTTTGTGAGATCTTGAGAATATTGGCAGACAAGGTGCCGGGTAATCCTTATATTACAATAAGGCCATAGCATAGCAAAACGATATTATACTCTGATAAAGCATAGAGAATAATGAACCCCCATTGACAAGAACAATGGGGACGCTAATACAGCGACGGTACAGCGTTAGAGAATGTTGAGAGTTTGTGATTGTAAATGTGTGTGTTAACTTACTTGGGGCTCGAGACAAGACTCGATTGTGAGAACTCCCATGGGCGATTGCCACGGGGACCCTAGTACAGCGATGGTACAGCATCATACTGAATCAGGCAATAATGGCAGGCAGGGTGCCGATAAATATCTTTACTTGTAGGCTTGAGATGAATACGACGAGATGTCGCTATGGCTGGATACCACAATGTCACTTGAGTAGATATCTTGAAAGATTAGGGGGTTTCAAAACGTGAAAACTGCCTGGCATACCGCGGCTTGGCGCCATGCCGGCGGAAAAGGCGCCCTTAGCGCGACTTACTTTGTTTAGGGTCGAGATGCTACTGAATTATAGAACGTGATAACTAAATCAACTTAAAGGAGTTGTCACCGCCCCTTATTACCGCCCCTTCTGGCGGGATAATCTAGATCCTCCGGAAATAGAAAGGGCAAATAATGTAAATAGTGAGAAGTTATATAAAACTTTACGTCAGCGATTGTCTAAAATAACCTTATGATCAACACAAATCTGGTCGAAATACGTTAACTAGTTTTTATAAAATTCGATTGTTAAAGATCGGAAATTTAGGAACTAAGTTGTTTACCTCCGTTAAACGCTTGTGAAAGCTCAGTGATCGACCCAATGTCCGAATGTGTTCCTACATGGTGTAGCTGATACCGCCTAGGGGTTTGAAATACATTGAAGTGATTTGTCTAGCACGAATTATGCGTCTGGATGCAGGACTGCTTCTCTTGTATCGATCTGCCGAGTGCAGATGAGTGAACGTTGTTACAACAGATAGCGCTAGGAATATCGCCGGGGTACAGCGGCTTTTCTGTAGACAGCGCTGTTATTGGTCAGATGCCTTTCGCGGCCGTTTTGCTTTTAGCTTTCTAGACTGGCTGATGTAGTGGATAAACATTGTAACAAGTGATGGCGTTAGTAGTATCGCCGAGGATTTTAAGGTTTCTTTGGAATGCGAGCACAGTGGCGTGGAATGTTAAAATTGTACAAAATTAAATCGCTAGATTTGAGAAAGTGTTCAAATGGTTTTTGAACAATCTCTAAATGCTAGGCAAATTTTAAAAACTGTTTATGGTTCTTTTCTAGTGCTGCTGCAAGGAAAACTTGTGGTTTGATGAAGATACTTTTGAGTACTGCGAAAAGAATTGTCTCTAATTCTATAAGTCAAGAAAGAAGCGTTAATATACCGGGTCCACCGAATGTTTTGACGAAGGCAACAATGTCTCGATAAGACAAAAGGTTTACGATATTCCTCTAGATAGTTTAATGAATTCGGTTCATCACGTAATTACTGCAGAAAATTCCTGTATTACTCTAGATTAGTCTAGATCATATAATTAAACCGATTATAATTAATTTAGATCAGGATAGCGAGAGCGAAATATAGTATACAATTATAAGTGTAAATAAATAGAACCTTCTTCATTTGATTAAATTAATATAAACATATCACATGAGAATCATTGCTTTCTTTCCTTAGAACCATAAACCTGTACTTAATACATAAATATATAAATCCAATCCCTTACTGCTCCTTATACTCTGCTTGTTCATTGCCATCCTCTTGTCTACGCAATGGGATTGACTCAGGTAGTTTTAATGCAGCAATTTCGTAAAAAGAACTCTACATAGATGCCTATCATTTTTTAAACGAAACATGACAACTAAGATTTTGAAAATAATAGCAAGACGCCCCCTGAAGGTATGACTTAACATTTTAAAGCTTTAGTTAATTTTGATTTGCTTTCGTCATTTATTTTCTTCTTGAAAAATGAAACTGAAGTATCCTAAAAAGATTTTTTTGGTAAATTAAATTAAAATTGCAAAGGACTATTAAATTATAATTATTAAGAGATTATACCACCAAAGTATTTTTGATAATGAGACCAAATAATGTCTTGACCGCTGATTATGTAACCTCATCTATGTGACTAGAAAAAGATAATTTTTTATTAAATATAATACTAAAATCACTAAATGAGTCATAATGAGGAAGTAGTAAATCATTTAAAATATAGGCGAAGTCACTTTCGCATATGATAGATTTATTTAAAATTATTCATATCATCCTATATCATTTTTAAGTAATGAAAATATAAGCGGGGCAAAATCGGCTACATTATGGGGTTCACTGCATACAGAATATTCGCCCAATTTCAACCCATTGCATTTGGCAAACTGAGACCTTTTATAATTAGATATAAAGGCTATTACAAGGTTACAATGAAATCCAATATACATCTTTTGAACCACTAGTCGCGGCCCAATCTGTTGAAGGCCTCCGAATAATTTGTATGACGGTAGTAGTTATCAGGGCGAGGTTCCAGGACAAAAAAGACCATTTTGGCGCCCTCATCGAACTCGATGTCACCTGAAGAAGTCGCTGGACGCTTATTAATTAATTGATTAATTAACTTTTTAGAAATACAACGATCAGTTGTTGAAAATTAAGTTCCCTTAAATATTTTTATTTCTTTCACTTGCAAGTCAAAATTTATTCAATTTCAGGCAACATTTCTGAAATTTGCACTCTTTTCTAGTCGAAGTCCTCTCAGGTATATGCTTATTAATATATACTATTTCCATCAAGAGCAGTATTAATAAATATTTATTATTTTTTTAACTTGAACGTAACAAATACCACGTTTCAGTCAAATTTTAAAACATCATTGCGATCTATTTCCGATAGCATTGAACGACTGCTTTTCACTGCTCAAAGTAATATTAACTAATTAAATTGCATGCACTAATAAAATCTGATTATGGAGTGTGAAAGGTCAAATGACGACGACTATCAAATTTAGATAATTATTAATAACTAGAGCTATTAACGGCTCAAGAACAGTGTAATATTAACTGCAAATTGTTGATTTAAGCGCGTTTACATATTAATGTTTTGATTTCGCTTTCGTTTGTTCAAAGCATAAATAATTTAGCCTTTTGGGTAACTGATATAAGTATTTCGTTTCAATTTTTCGATTATTTGTAATTTTTCTATTAATTTGGTATCAAACTCGATATATCAGGTCTTGGTTGTTAAAGGAAAGGAAAAAACTATACCTTGTATAAATATTGTCGACCGTCATTGCTTTTCAGATTCTCGTCAATTTTATTTAAAAAATTTCCCTTATTCTTTTATTTTGACGTAGCTACATACGTAAATTAAACGATATTTCTTCTAATTTCACATTTTTTAAAACTGCTAAAATTTACTGTTTATATCGAATTTTCACACGAAAATATGCTAATTTACCATTGGTGTGACGTTGTGATTGTTGCTGTGACGTAAACGTTAATTTTTAACCATAATAGTGATTTTTAAATGTAGTAAAGTATCGTATTTTATTTTATGTCATACCAGTACATTATTGTGTTTTTATACCTTAGATACCATTTACATAATGGATTACTTTATGGACTTAAATAATTGACTTGAATTCGTATTTTTTAAAATATTTACATATTGTGAATGCAATAACGAACTAGTATGACATAAAAGTTTGTATGCACCACGGGTATTAATAGATGTGTACGCCCTCGGGCGACTTATAAACCCTCTGACCAGAGGCCCTCGGGTTTGTAATATTGTCGTCCTCAGGGCATAAACATCTACTTAATACCCTTGGTACATAAATAACTATTTAATCGTTCTGTGTCACTGAAAATTTAGTGGATTGCTTAAAAAGCAATGAGTTATCATTATAACATCCTAAATTACTAGTTAACCTGTATGTTTGTTTTGGCGCCGAATTAGCTTGACAGCATAGTTTGCATTCGACTGCGTTCCAGTATTTTGTTATATTAACCTAGCCTCCTGATTTTAATTTTTTGAAATTTTTAACCGTTTAAATTATACCATATTTTATATTTTTTTATTTATTTATTTTTGGTTATTTTAAGATTGTTTCTTTTTGTACATAACACTAAAATTACTTACTGCAAATTTCCGTTTTTATCCTAACCTTTTGTTTTAATCTTTGTACTTGTCCTTTTATTTGGTCTTGTTTGTGTGTCTTTTGTAAAAGTCGTCCTGACAGACCCCTGGACGTGAAGCGTGTGTCCTCGTTTTATCTCCTAATTCTTTAAGCTAATTAATATTATCGTATAAAATCATAATACAAAAGTGTTATTATAATCCAAGAAGGGAAAAAGATCTTATTTGTTTTATGGTGTGCTTATTGGTATTTTAATGCGAATATACTTACCTGTGGATTTTGGGGTGCAATATACATATATGTTTTTTTTATTGTAAATATTAAGGATGTCTAAATTTAAATGCTGTCCTAAGAAAGACTGTGTCAATTATATAAGGCCATATTGACTGCGTAAATCGCGGAATACTGCTAAACAAACTAGAGCGCTATGTTTTCAGAGGAATCGCATTGAAATGGCTGAAGGCATTCATAACCGACAGGCAGCAACTCGTAAAGCATCAGGAAACGGAGTGAGGGATGCTTACTAACCGTTTTGGCGTCCCCTAAGGTTCGCTATTGGGGCCTCTTTTATTTATTTTGTATATTGTAATCTACTAAAAAGCATAAGCTACTAAACAAATATCACCCTGTCGAAAGTTTGAACTTGAACTTGGAGATTGTTATATAAACATTAAAGGCAAAATATAAACAACGCGAGCAATCAACGGGAGCGACTTTGAACCTTATGCATGCAATGATCATCACTTTGTTTTATATAAATACGCTACCGAACCCTCAGTTCGGCAGACATTGATCTCACCTCCAGCTCCCAAGGTTAGTCACTTGACGACTGCCTTCTGGGTTCTATCCGCTCCTAGAGTTAGGTTCAATTCCTTTCCTACCCAACCTGGTACCGGTTAGTTACTT
>MU186522.1:6026-24236 GCA_016904865.1 Pissodes strobi | reverse complement strand
TAATTGTTGTTAAAGTTTTATCGTTAATACATTGTTATTGTTATAAAATAAACTAACCCAAACTAACCCAAACTAAACGTGCTTACTTTATCATCTCTTCTTACCCCACATAACGCGATCTCGGTCTACCTCAGTTACCCCCCGGCACGCTAAACAAGGCGTGTCCTCACGAGTAGAACATTCAGTGGTAGATTAAAGGAAGCATTGAGACCCCGTCATTGTACTTATCGCGACGAGGCTCTTCTCTGAGAAGTTATTCTTTAAATAAACGCGCAACCCTCAAAATTACTCGCGACAATATAAATGACTTGGCCACTATTGATATTACAGGCCATATTACCTTATTTGCAGACGACACTACAGTTTTATGGCTGAGCCAAGATATACAGGTACTGACAACCCAAATATCTGCTGACCTGCCGAAAGTAAAAAAGTGGTGTGATGCTAATTGCCTAATTTTAAATACTAACAAAACTAACATCTTAAATTTTAAATGCAATATCGATAACTTGCAATTGGAGGGTAATACGATTGAAACTAAAGAGGTCACTAAGTTTTTGGGAATATGTTGTAGTATAACGTACCCGGGTCGATTCAACATAGTTGAATCAGATAAGTAAAATTGTGGTTTGCCTTTATTTTGCCAATGATCGTCAAATTAGATTAAAAAGAAATGGATTAAAAAGAGGACCAATACCTACGTTGTGTTATTATTATATCTTGCACAATTTTACTCACTCATTATGCGCTTCAACGGAACACATTTAGGGAAACTTGGGGGAAAGGTGCATCATGTAAATGAAACCACAGATTCCTAATACGCCTAATTTATTAAAGAAAAGCGTGCCGGACTCAGCCTGGAATTCACGAGGGGAAAGAGTACGGCAGAGAAACCCTCGATCTAAATTCCTAAACCGAATTATGCTGTATAATCTATTAGTATTATATATAATTAAATTACTGTCTCCCGTACCACAATTTGTAGTTCTACACTTGTAACAATACATTTAAAACTGAAGAGATAGCTTTTCGGTCGGGAATCGAACCCGAGTCTCCCGCGTGCCAGACGCGGATGTGATAACCACTACACTACCGAAAAGGGGTGTTAGTTAGCCAGTCGCCGCTGGAGGGTACTGAGGTCCTGGGATACGGAGGCTACTCAGCTAAAGTTGAAATTAGGGCCAATATCTCTAGAATGATCATTACATTTATAACTAGGATATTCTCCCGTCAAGGTAGGAAAATGTTAGTAATTTCACAAAAGCTCTTACTTGCAATCACAGTCATACTAAAACCAAAATTCCAGCACGAAAAGACAGCAAACAATACATTTTTGTTTTCATTTAAAGCAGTGTTGTTCACAGCATAAAACGATTTCATTAAATGTACACCATCAAATATGAATTATCAATGAGAATAAAAGAAATAATAATTGTGCAAATTATGTCAATAACAATATCAAAATATACACACGTGTTTATGTTTATCAAAATATACACACGTGTTATGCCATCAAATATTAATTATCAATGAAAATAGAAGAAATATTTATGCAAATCATGTTAATAACAATATCAAAATATATCCATATATATATATATATATATCCATGAAAATAATATTATTGATAATAACAGCGCTAAAACGTTTAATTCATTAAATTCAGCTTCAGACCCTATCTAATATTATATTGTATCCTGCTAAAGCCAATCGAAATATATTTAACAGAAAATTTACATTAAACTATAGATGCTAAACATCACATATTCAAAATCGCAACGTGAAGCAAATTAAATTAAATTTAATAGGGTGAGCAAGAAAATATTTTATATATTGCGAAGAGGACAAAAAAGGGACGGGTAGCAAGAAGTCTAAGTCTCATTTTGGGAAAGTTTATCCGACTGACAAAGGTTTCAACAAATATGAAAGCCATTAAAGTAAAACATGTGATAGAATGATTTATTGAAAGATGGAAAATTGTCTATTGACAACGTACAGTAAAGCACTAAGAGCATAAAAATGGATACAATATATCAAAACTCAATTTGAACAGCACAAAAAGTCAGACAAACTGTCTGACGAAGCTGTGTCGCAAAGCGTTTACAGTGGCACCGCAAAACATTTTAAGGAAATAAGCGAAGTTAATACGTTTATGGAATTAAGGACGTAAACAATTATATCAAATCGATATTTGACTGCAAAATAAGACACAATTAAAATTTCCTAAATATTAAATAATTTAGCCACCATCTAATACCTAAAACAAAATACTTTATATGAAAATATACCCAAACTAGAAATGTTTGGCTTGGTTCTAGATGAGGTAAGCATTTTTTGTAGGAGGTCTTAGCAGAATCATATAGCTTTGGAAGTGCGTTATTTTTACAAGGGCGGTGTATTGATCCTCAGGTTATGCCTGTGAGGAGTCGAAACATATTCAGGTCTCCGGAGGTGTGGATTCTGGGGGATGCGAAGGACCGAACCTTGGGTATGCTATTTTCTTGGGGGTGGATTAATGAGAGGATGTTGTTGACTCTGGTTTGGAAATGGCGAGTGTAAAAAAAATTGACAGTGTGGCAAAAAGATTTCCCCAGATGCCCCAAGAATGCAGTTAAAGAAGGACGCCTTCTCTCCAAGTGATGTCAAATGCACCAGCTACGCCCAGGGAAGAAGCAATGGTGTGCTATTTAAGCTTAAGGGTTGGTTGTAAATCATTTTTCAATCCAGCAAGATGGTTGGTAGTGGATCCTTGAGGGCGATAAGCGTATTGGTGAGGGTCAATGAGTTGCTGTTTCAGAAGTTTATAAAATAATAAAATGGGGAATTCCGTCCAGTTTTGCTGAATTTCGTGGTCGTCAATAAACGTCGGTGAACATTAAAAGTAAAGATATTAAGCTACTGTCATTAAGGAAGTGACACCATGATCAATCAGATGATTGATTCTTTAATTATAATGTCAAGAGGTGACGACAGTTCCTCAGATGATGAAGTATATAATCTATTATAAGTTAATTGTATAATAATGTATAATAATAATTATTTTATCTATGAATATTATGTACATATTATATATAATTTTTATTTCGTTAAAATAAAATTTCGTTAAGTTTAAATTCTTTCTTCAATTAACCAACCTGCACGCCTTTGGCGTACCATTTTTAGTGTTTATGAATGAATAAAAATAGGCAAAACTCCTAAATTGACCCAAAACCGGGTAATACTACCTGCTGCACTTGATAAAAAGAAAGCATTTTGCAATGACACCATTGCCAAACTATGAAAGTGGCATAAATTATTTGTGGGTCACCCTGTAGTCCTTTTTCATACCTAATGAGGTTTTATTACTCTATACATTTCTGAAACAGACTATAGAAGCCATGATATTTATTTATTGACCATTTTTTCCATTATGTTACCCAGGTGGTTATTTATGGAGATGGTTCGGCACCTCAAAAGTTGACCCCTAGGCCAGGGGCTTTAAAATTAAAGATATTAAGCTACTGTTTGGTCAAGTCATTAAGGAAGTGACACCATGATCAATCAGACGATTGATCCTTTAATTATAATGTCAAGAGGTGACGACAGTTCCTCAGATGACGAAGAATATAATCTATTATAAGTTAATTGTATAATAATGTATAATAATAATTATTTTATCTATGAATATTATGTACATATTATATATAATTTTTATTTCGTTAAGTTTAAATTCTTTCTTCAATTAACCAAGTTGACCCCTAGGCAGGGGCTTGGAAAAGGGAAATGTTGTCGAAACAGTCAAAAAGCTTGCTCAGTAAGGTGAATGGAATGTTGGAGATCAATGATAGGAATGAGGATGCTATCGGGGATGGTTGTAGCGTTTCTGTCATCAGAGATAGAGGCGCGTAGTTCATGGAGGGTGAAAAGCAGATTGTATGGGAGTAGGTGAGAGGAGAAGAAGTTGAGTGCTTGGTTGGATTTGGTGGTAAGCAATTAAAAGCTGTAACATCAAGATTTACCTTGAAAATGATTTGCGAATATTTCAAAAAGGTGCATAAATAATTCAGAAACCGTGATTTAGCATCCCTGTAATGTGTTTTGGGGATTGGCACTTTACCTTTTTCATGTTGTTCCAGATCTCTTTGATGGAAGAGGCACAGCCGAGATCCTTGATAAAGTTTCATTAGGATTTGATTTTGGATTTCGTAATTGACATTTTGACTGTGGCCTCAATTTTTTGAAACATATAAGGATAATTAAATGAAGACTAAAGACTCTGTGCATGTACGAAGCATAGTAATCAAACACTCTTTGTATATCATGCAAAATGTAATGCAAAGGGACTTCTTCTATAAAGAGCGTAACAGAGCGCTTTCGGCCGTAGCCATCGTCAGTGTTACCTGAAAAGTAAGTAAAAGAACCCCTGTCAGTGGAGAGTCAAAGAATGCTGTCGAGCTGAGGCAATGTTATTTTTAATAAAGAATATGATGAGGTGAAACACTGTTACGTTCAGTTATAAATTTGTTGGAATTTTTTGATATTAGAACTTTTAAAGGGGGTTAATTAAAGTTATAATTTTAAAAATGATGATTTTTTTTATTCATTTTTTGTGCGCAAAAAGGAAGCAAATGGTCGACTTCTTTCACTTACTTGTCAGTGGAAAAAAGACATATCCATGGAGACAAACACACAACACAAATCTACAATGGTCACAATTAAATTTCACACATCGTATGTCACATTTTTGAGAAAAAGGTTCACAAAATTTAGATTAAAATCCTTAATTAGACAAAATTAAAACAAAAGTATGGTACGACGACCCGCGCTTTTGGATGACACAACAAATGTGTCACTACTGACAGTCTTGACAAGCAGACTGATGACGCTTATACGCCAAAAACGGCGGTAATTTTGAATTTTAAGAGTTTTAAAAATAACAAGTATAAGTTGGGAGATAAAATTAAATAAAGTTACTGTAATGGTCCGTAGTAAACCTAAAGTACAAAAAAGAATTACTACTATGCCAGATGAGACTAGCCAATGCCATAATATGTATAACCCAATCTGCAAATGAATACTCGAAAATCCAGTCGACTGCTTAAGTTGTGGCTTGAGAGTTGTTTTGGAAGGAAGAAAGTACTTAATCAAGTGAAAATAGAGAACTCGACGGATAGAAAAGAAAAGAAGGGAGATGACATTAGCCTGAGCTAACTCAACCCATAGAGGACTATCTTAAGGGATGAAATTAACTTGAAAATATAGAAAAGGAAAGAAGTAGATGAAAATTAGCCTAAGCTAACTCAACTCGATGGGATAGAGAAGGAAGAGAAAGAAAGATGACCTTAGCCTGGGTTAACTCAACTCAAACAAAATAAATTAAATGAAATTAAATTATGCTACTGCAGTAAAAATTGGAGATTTTATTTGAAATTGAAGAAGCTTGATCAAGTGAACTTCCTCACCTCCAAAAGTATGGGCGAAAAGTGAATTCAGTCGAGAAGCTTTCTGTGTAATGGAATGTAAGACCTGTTGAGATTGACCTGAGCGTTGAGGCAATGGTTATTTGTGCGTAGCTCGCTGTGGATCTCGTGTCCTCCATGTCCTCCATGAAATTCAATAGTCGTTCTTAAAAATACATTTCTAAACTTGAGACATTCTTGGTCGATAATAAATTTTCTCATTTACCTAATAACCATTTTAATATCTTTATAAGGAAAGTCACCAGGTTCATCAAACATTTCAAACCGTTTTTTGAAGAAAATAATGCTAGAAAAAATCCAATTTCTAGCATTCTTACATTACCTAGGTTGTATGGCCTCCCTAAGATCCATATAATAGATACACCAATTAGACCTGTGGTAAGTTTTAATAACACACCTGTTTATTACCTAGCTCAATTCACATATAACCTGATTAAGGATATTACTAAGTTCACTCCTACATATTCTGTAAGTAATTCCATTTCTTTAATCAATAAACTAAAGTATTTACAACTTCCGCATAATTAGATTATGGTTTCTTTAGATGTATTTAACCTTTTTACTACAGAACCAAAAACAGAGGCAGTACAACTTGTTGGTGATCTTCTTACTTCATGTAATGTCAATGATCAATAGAAAATTCATTTATTGTCGCTTCTAAACCTTTGTTTCTCTCAAGACTTTTTTCAATTTAACAACAAATATTATAAACAACCTGATGGCCTGGAAATGGACAACTGTCTTTCTCCTTTTTTAGCATTCATTGGTTCCGTTATGTGAATGATTGTCTTTGCTTCCTTGACTGCGATGCTCAAGGGGCTAACGCTCTTTTAGACAAGCTAAATATCATCCACCCGAACATCAAGGTTACAATCGAACTTGAAAACAATAAAAAACTTAATTTTCTCGACACCACTGTTTGTAGATCGTTGGACAGCCTAGAGTTTTCTATCTATAGGAAACCTACTCAAGCCGACCACACTATATCTTACTTGTCTCACTACCCGTGGCAACATAAGATGGCAGCTTTTCATTGGTATATCAGGTTACTTAATGTACCTATGTCTAGTTTCGAATACAACAAAGAAGTACATATAATAAAACAAATCGCTTTCAATAACCATTTTGATCCTAGTCTTGTTGACACATTAATCAATAAAACAAAACTCAAAAAACTTAGGAAAGAACTTTCTCACAGCTTGATAGACAATTCATCCAAAAAATACTTCTCTATTCCTTTTTTTGACTTAGAAACGAACTGTAAGATCTGCAAAACCATCCGCCAATTTGTCATTAACTTTCAGTTGTCCTTTAAAAACAATAATCAATTACAAACCTTTTTAATTAACACGAAAGATAAAATAGATATCCTTAAAAAAGTGGTATTTATAAGCTGTCATGCAATTCTTGCGAGTGCACCTACATCGGTAGGACATGTAGACCATTAAAGGTTCGTATTAATGAACATTTGAACAGAAATAACTCTACATTCGGAGAATATTTGCGAAATCATAACCACAACATCCGTCCTCATTCCGATTCAAAGATCTTGCACAATATCTCATCTAAAAACTTCAATAGGTTAGATTTCATGGAGGACATCGAGATCCACAGCGAGCTATGCACAAATAGCCATTGCCTCAACACTCAGGTCAATCTCAACAGGTCCTACATTCCATTACACAGAAGGCTTCTCGACTTAATTCACTTTTCGCTCATACTTTTGGAAGTGAGGAAGGTCACTTGATCAAGCTTTTTCAATTTCAATAAATTTCCCAATTTTTACTACAGTAATGTAATTTAATTTAATTTAATTTTTTATTTTGTTTGAGTTGAGTTAGCCCAGGCTAAGGTCATCTTTCTTTTTCTTCCTTCTCTATCCTATCGAGTTGAGTTAGCTTAGGCTAATTTTCATCTACTTCCTTCTTTTGTATCTTTTCAAGTTTAGTTAGCTTAGGCTAATTTCATCCCTTAAGTTAGTCCTCTATGAGTTGAGTTAGTTCAGGCTAATGTCACCTCCCTTCTTTTCTTTTCTCTCCGTCGAGTTGAGTTAGCTCAGGCTAACCTCATCTCTAAGTTAGTCCTCTATTTTCACTTGATTAAGTACTCTCTTCCTTCCAAAACAACTCTCAAGCCTCAACTTAAGCAGTCTACTGAATTTTCGAGTAATCATTTGCAGATTGGGTCACTCAATACATATTATGGCATCATCTGGCATAGAAGCAACTCTTTTTTGTACTTTAGGTTAACTACGGACCATTACAGTAACTTTATTTAATTTTATCTCCCAACTTATACTTGTCATTTTTAAAACTCTTAAAATTCAAAATTACCGCCGTTTTTGGCGTATAAGCGTCATCAGTTTGCTTGTCAAGACTGTCAGTAGTGACACATTTGTTGTGTCACCCAAAAGCGTGGGTTATCGTACCATGCTTTTCTTTTAATTTTGTCTAGTTAAGGATTTTAATCTCTCAAAATGACGTACGATGTGTGTATTTTAATTGTGACCATTGTCGATTTGTGTTGTTTGTTTGTGTTCATGGATATGTCCTTTTTCCACTGACAATTAAGTGAAAGAAATCCACCATTTGCTTTCTTTTGACGCAAAAAAATGAATGAAAAATCATCATTTTTAAAATTATAACTTTAATTACCCCCTTTAAAAATTCTAATATAAAAAAATTCCAACAAATGTATAACTGAACGTAACAGTGTTTCACCTCATCATATTCTTTATTAAAAATATCATTGCCTCAGCTCGACAGCATTATTTGACTCTCCACTGACAGGGGCTCTTTTACTTACTTTTCAGGTAATACTGATGATGGCTACGGCCGAAAGCGCTCTGTTACGCTCTTTATAGACAAAGTCCCTTTGGATTAAATTTTGCGTTATATACAAATATTGTTTCATTACCATATAAAGATAAGGCGATATGGATTATGTCTGAACCTGTTAAGGGCAGTCTTGTGTTCGAGTTCAACTGACCACCATGGCACTCTCCAAGGGTTTTCTGGGGCAAAATGGAGTTTACGAATAAATAGTTTTGCAGCCTTAAGAATATTGTCAGTGATTTCCTTGATAAAGTCATCGGTGCTAGAGGAATTGAGAAAAGGGGTTTGGATTGGTGATTAGCAAAGGGACCAGTTGGCCTCTTTGGGGTTCCAATGATGGATGGTGTGGAGAACAACCCGGGTAAAAGGGGTAAATTGTGGTGTATTTATCCTAAATAAATATGTTTGGTAATTTTTAGACTAAAACATGTTAAAAAATAGTCTGTTAGTCAATAATTATAACATCTGGCAGCTTGCGATTCGAAGATAGGGGAGTTTTATTTAAATCGCTATATTGCAAAACCTTGAAAAATATAAGTAGCATCGACTTCACTCAAACGATATTGAGCTTGTTAGAATGAGTTCTATTGTTTATTAGTAAAAAATCTAAAGTTTATATATTTTTTCCAAGCGCTTTTTTAAGTTTAAAAATGATGCAGATTTCAGGAATAATACTCTTAAAAGGAATTCAGGAGGCCAACACGCCAAGGAAGGATGATGTAAGAGTGCCTAGGCACTGGCATCAAGAGAAGATGGTGTGTTTTAGTGGGTAGGCCCATAGAGGAGAGTCCCACACTCCCCTCACCCGAGGGGGTGCGTAAGAGAGCATTTTCACACCTCACCAAAAAAAAAATAAGATACTAAGGGATATGTTACCGACCGCTATGCAAAAAAGAAACAACTGGACAAAAAAATTAAAGATAATGGTTAAATAAGTGCTCCTAGAGAAGCGCAAACATGTTTAGTTTTTATATATATCAAACGACAATTATGATAATCTTTCCAATTATACCCCTGAAGAGACTTGGGACAGGTTTCTTCGCCCTATTTTTCATCAGCTAGGCTTAGCCTTCTCGGGGTCTCAACACAAACACCCAACCTTGATGACCGTAAACCAGATATATTATATGGCACCATCTGTGAGGCTTTGACGCTATAACGTGCTTCCATAGTAATCTCATTTTCGCTGATTTCTTTGGAGAATGTGTTTTTAAGTAGCGTAAAAATCTATATATCCTCTTTCATTAAATATCAGAATATAAAAAAATGTCGTACATTTTCTTCACGGTCATTTTGTCTAAAAATTAGGCTCGCAAGGAAAAGTGGCCCGATTTTGTATATCAGCATGTATTACAGCAACAGTGTTGTAATGGATTTATTATAAAGTCACTTTCAGTGAAATACGAAAATAGTAACTGATATTTTGGAGTTAATATTAACATTTTCACATAGCCAGGCAGGAATATTACTTGTGTTTCCTCAGCCATTAATCGTCAAAATTAGATATAAACTGGCAAAATGTTGTCGCTGCTATCCTCACTAAGTAATTTTCCCTTAGACAATTTCCTTGTCTAAGAATTTTAGTTATCCAATTTTCTGGCCAATGTACATCTGCCATCTAGCAGCCAAAAGCCGAAAGTTAAAGCCCTGAGGTTAACGGCAACTAGAATGAAAAGTATTGATTAAATAAACTACGCCCAGATCAATACAACATTTGAAAATTATGTACGGTAACGGAAAATTCTTAAACTAACAAAATGTTTTCTTGCCTGAAATCATTTCCGAATGCTTGATATTTTGATATCGATTCATGTGTAAAGGTCTCTAGAAATTCAAATGTGATCTCAGGAAATCAATAAAATATTGATGAATATTTGCCTGTTGGAAAATAGCAAGCTTTTCTGAAGCAGGACCGCGTATTGATTTTATACTGGTTTTGCTAAATTTAAAATAATAATATAGGGAAGTGAATATATAAAAATGAAGATGGCATACTGCTTAAAATAATTATTGCAATATTACAAAATATCATTTAGAACTCTTGCAGGGACATAATCAAACTCTGTGATAAAAAATTTCATACAAGCCAAAATTTTAAGAATTTGTGCTTTATTTTGGGCCCATAAGATATTATGTAGTAAAAAAATACAGCTGCTGTAAGAAACTTTTTCTAGGAATAGAATCATTATAATAGTGTTAATCCGATTTGGTAATACAATAAATTGAACGTATTATTAATATACAGGGTGTCCCACCTAGAACTTCCACCCCTTATCTTCGTTATTTATCAAGATATCACGATAAACGCTTGTTCGTTTAAAAGCTTAGCTTAAGACTTTTAGAGGTGTCACCACATCTAACCTAATTTGATTACAAAATATTAAATCTTCAAAAAACTTCCAATTTTGGGCTATTTCTTAAGTGAAACGGTACATTTTTTATTTGACATCTGCAATGTTGGGACAAGATAGCAAAACGTTGTTCCAGTTTCAAATTCGTCATCTTTAAAGGTTAAATTTAAAAATTAAAGATAGAAAAGCAATAAATATATTATAATTATATCATATTAGTTTTAAAATGGTTATAATATTCTTCTCTTCCTTCCAAACAGCATTTGACACGTTTTAATGATCCTCAATGAATGAAATTTCTAACTCTTGCTCTAGAGATATTTTGGTAAGGAGTTTACACTCTTCTAATGCATTCTTCTTAAGTGGGAACTTCCATACGGTACAACTTGTCTTCCAGAGGACCCAAATGTTTCTATCCAATGGTCTTCAGACATGTTTGATAATTCTTCATGCATCGTACCGTATTAACGAGCTGGTGCTCCATCCTACTGGAACCAAAGTTCATTAAGAGCAACCAAAAATAAACCGTTTCCAGGAATTGACATTGACAATTTGTTCTATGTACCGCGCGCTAGTAATTTTTTTTTTGATAAAACATGGGGCCTAAAACCATTCATCATCTGGTGGTCCTATAACACTGTTGTAAAGCCTATTATAACCTACGCCTGCTTATTGTGGTGGGTAAAAACAAAGGAAATAATAACATAGGCAAAGCTAACAAGAGTACAAAGGCTCGCCTGTCGAAGTATAAAAGAGGCTATGAAAACGTGCCCCACAGCAGTTCTGCAAACCCTACTTGATCTCGCTCCACTGCACCTAAGCATAGAAAAGGAGGCCTAGATCAGTGCATATAGAGTCACTCAGACACAAAAATTGAAGTCAGGGAACCTGACTGGTCACCCTAAAAATCTGAATGACCTCAAGATAGAGGCGATGATCAAACCAACCGATACAATGGAAACAAACCTCCATTTTGATCGCGCCTTTGAAGTGGTAATTGAAAACCGCAATACTACAGGGGAAAGACTAAAACAACTAGAGAGGCAATCACTTCTCTGGTACGCAGATGAATCAAACATGAAAGAATGAGTGGAACCCGGAGTTTACGTCAGTAGGTGTCGAATCTCTGCACCATTAGAAAACACTCCCACAATCTTTCAAGTAGAAATAAATGCTACCAACATAGCCAACTTTGAATGTGCCAAAAAAAAGTCTAAGAGGTGCAAAGATCTATATCCCATCAGATAGTCAAGCAGCCTTAAAAGCGCTAGCATCTAGCGGAATCAACTGCCGGCTAGTGTTGATTGTCGGATGGCTGCAGATCAACTGGTAAACAGAAACAGGTTCACCTTAATGCGGGTACCTGGGCACGAGAGGTTGGAAGGCAACGAAGCCGCTGGCCAGGTCGCACGGAATGATGCACAGACTGCCATTTGCGGGCCTGAACCATTCTGTGGCATCACTAGAATGAACTCAGAATTTGAGGAAAAGGCGGAAAGAGATACATTGGGTCAATGCACCTGGGCAGAGACATGCCAAAAGACTCATCTCTCACTCGCCTAACTACACAAAAAAGCTTCTCAAGCTGCAAAAAAATTAGATAAAACTCGTCGTAGACCTTCTCACTGGACATGGCCCCTGGAGGTACCATGTCAAGAGAATGGGGAAAACCACTGACGAGCAATGCAGATTCTGCCAAACTATGGCTGAAACGTGATAGCACTTACTCGCCGAAAGTTGAGGCATCTCGAAAATGCCCTTGTGGCACCTGAAGATCTATAAAAGCTCAAACCTAGAAATATTGTGGGGTTCTCAAACGGGAGGAATTTTCGTGTAGTATAGAAGGGTATACACAAAAGATCAATTGTGGTGGACGTGTTGAAGGACAAATCTTGCCAAGCGACCACTCTACCTACCATACCATACCATACCATACACTACACCTTGTTTTCCAAAGGCCCCATATGTCTCTACCCAATGGTCTTCAAACATGTTTCATAATTCCTTATGCATCTTACCATATTTATGAGCTGATGCTCCAGTCTACTGGAACCAAAGTTTATTAAGGGCAACCAAAAGAACCGTTTCCAGGAAAGTATCCAAATGGCCATTGACAATTTGTTCTATGTACCGTTCACTCGTATTTTTTTTTCTAAAATAAAAGGTCCAATTATAATTGAACTTGAAAATTCACATGAAACGTTAAATTTCAAGTTGCTGGTTAAACACTCCATCGGACATAAACCTCGCTTATCCACTAGAAATAATATTATTTAAACAAGCTTCATTATACAAACGGTGACAGGTGATACCCAATTAGTTTCATTCCATGGTTATTCAGAATTTATTAATTGAATATTTTGATACTGCACTGGAGTCGGCTGCTGATGTTGTAGATTTCCTTGGATCCTTATTGAAGGAATCTAAAATTGCGGATGAATTATCTTCATGCGTTACTGGCTTCTTCTTTCTAGCGGTTTGCGGGATCAACCGTAATGCAAAGAATGTGTGTCTCTCTCGCTGTTTTGCTATGTAACGGGGCTTTCTCTGGAGATATTTCTTCAAATAGCCTAGAGACGTTCTTGAAATATTTTTGCCGGATTAAATTATTAAAATTTAATGAATACATATTACTATTTTTCAGATTGACAAAAAAAGGTATTTTATACGTAAATACATGATAACGTAGTCTCGATACTATGGGGACGTCTGTCAGTTGAAAAAAAATCATAAGTTTAATGAAAGCATAACCTCACATAGTTTGCATTTTTACAAAATTTTGTCTGATAAATTTTTACAATTATTTCTTGTATTTCACTCATTATTATTAATTCTATTGCATGTCCCGGATAGCTTTGGATGTGCCACCCATAATCCATTTAAAATTTTTCTGAAATGTATCAGGATTGCTGCGATTTGATCAGATTTAAATTCCAGGTTGATCCTGTCCATTTTGTAAACAATAACCAGTGCTGAAAATTTTCTTCACAATGAATTGTATTAAATGTGAAAGCGTCCTGGGTGATCTGAAGGATGCAATTCCGTGTGATTCCTGCAACCGTAAGCTGCACCGTGCCTGCTCTGGCCTTACCGCATCGGAAGTTCGCGTAATGGATCTACGAAATGGCCGTCAATTGAAATTTTTTGTCAGGATTGTCTTGATGGCCTGGCAGCTGTTCCAAAAATGCGCAAGCATTTGAGTGACATGCAGACTCAATTAAATGATGTGATAAAATCATTGGACTCTTTAAAGAAATCTCATGCGGGACCACAGGCAGATACATCTACATCTAACAGACCACAAGAGGCCTCACTGATCAATGAAATAAATGAGAGACAGCAACGGGCTTGTAATCTAATGATCCAATCTTGTCGAGGAGATTGGTGCGGGTTCTGTCCATGTTAAGCAGGTGTCTCGAGTTGGAAAGCCTAATAAAAACGGCCATCAGGCACTAAAGGTGGTTTTAGCTGGTCAGGATTAGGTGTGTCTTAAAATGTAAGCAGGAGCTTGACAGATCACTTTGGATTTACATTGAAGCCGATCTCACCAGTGATCAAAGGGAGTATCTGAGCTCGCTTAGAGCCCAACTAAGAGACCGGAGAGCCAATGGGGAACCGGACTTAGTAATTTCCTATGTGCGCGAAGTTCCCCATATTTCTACTAAAAAAGCAAAAAACTAACTTCTTCCAGCCAACATTGTGCCCCTCAATCGATTCGTGATACTTGCTAAACTATTTATTATCAAAATGTGATAGGTTTGCGAACCAAACTGAGTGTGCTGCAGCGTGCTGTACCTGTTTCTACCTCTGATGTAATTGTCCTCACAGAAACGTGGCTGAACAAGGACTTTCACAATGCTGAACTCGGTTTTAATAACCATAAAGTGTACCGTAGAGATAGATGCTCCGTCATTACCGGCCTTACCAGAGGGGCTGGTGTACTTATTGCGGTGAACAATGAAATCAACAGTAAATGCGTTGACATAGATGTGGGCTATGAAACAGTTTCTATTATCCTTAAGATTAGTAAGCGTGAGCTAATTTTAAGTGCAGTGTATTTTCCTCAAATCTCTCGTGTTGACGTCTATACCACCTACTGCTCTTACCTAGATTCAATTTCCGAACTCTATCCTAATGCAGATCTGTGTGTTGTGGGGGACTTTAACTTACCTCATGTGGAATGGTTCACCGAAGGCCTTGGTTCATTCTGCACACCCGCTATACACAGTCCGTTAAGTGAGAGTGACACCATCCTTCAAGTATCCAACCTGTGTTCATATTATAATTTTTTCCAAGTTAATGCCATTCCCAATGCAAGGAACTCCATTCTGGATCTGGTACTCTCAAACATGGAGAGTACATCTGTATCTAGGTCTAAAGACATCTTGTTACCAGGGGATCCCTATCATCCATCCCTGGAAATACGTATCCCACGAAAAAGCGTTCCAGTCTCCCCTGGTGTTCACGAGACCGGTTGTTATTATGATTTTAAGAATGCAGACTTCCAATCCCTTATTAATTATCTTAATTGTGTCCTGTGGGATGATCTTTTAATTGGTCTAACACTGGACAATATGCTCAACGATTTTTATGAAATATTATACACAGCAATTGATTTGTGGGTACCTGTAAAAAAATTACCTACATTTAAATTCCCCCGTTGGTTTTCCCCTCAACTTCATCAACTCACAACACTCAAAAAAGCCGCTCATAGAAGATTCAAAGGCTCTAATTCTCAAAATGACTACAATTACTTTTCTCAGTTAAGAGCGCGATGTAAAACACTCTCTAGATCCTGCTATTCTGAATTTGTTTTTGACACGGAGCTCTCTTTGCTTGATGATGTCAGGGGTTTCTGGAATTTCATCAATGCAAAGAAAAAGGACCCCGGGCTACCTAAGGAGATGTTCTTGAATGAGGAAAACTCAAGCTCAGATCCTGATGTGGCAAATCTTTTTGTCCCTTACTTTTCCAGTGTATTCTCAACCAAATCTAATCCTAATTTTGCTTTGGAACAGGACCACCTTAATAACTTAACCCTTAATAACTTTCACATTCCCATTTCAAGCATATACAATAAACTCTCCACACTCGATATTAATAAAGGCCCAGGCCCAGATGGAATCCTCCCGAGGCTCCTCAAAGAGTGTAGTTTTGTACTGGCCAGACCATTGTATGACATTTTTAGCAAATCCCTTCAAACCGGAATCTTTCCTGATCATTGGAAGTTGAGCTATGTTTTTCCAATTCATAAGTCTGGTAACAAATCGAATATTCAGAACTACCGACCCATATCAATTCTTAGTTGTAGACCAAAGCTTTTTGAATGCCTCATGACTGACTATCTGACCTCTCAGTTGGGCGGGATCATTGGTGTTGAGCAGTACGGCTTCACCAGAAAAAGGTCAGCGGAGTTGAATCTGGTCTCGTTTGTGGAGTGCCTGTCGAGTGCCCTGGAGAATGGGAGTCAGGTCGATGCAATATACACCGACTTCTCCAAAGCTTTCGACAGAGTCAATCAGCATGTCCTGGTGGTTAAGTTGCAGGCTGTTGGAGTGGGTGGGTGCCTTCTGGCCTGGCTATCCTCTTATCTCCATGGCAGGTCTTTCTGTGTTCGCGTGTCAAACTTTCTATCTAAGGTGATGGACATTACATCAGGGGTGCCACAGGGGTCTCATTTAGGACCTCTACTATTTATTATCTTTATAAACGACATTACCAGACACTTTCCACCTGGGTCCAGTCTTTTGTTCGCTGATGACCTAAAAATCTTTGCCAGAATAACCTCAGTAACTGACGCATCTCGACTGCAGAGGCTGATTGACCTGATTGGTGAATGGTGTGTTTCTAATTGTATGGACCTGAATGTTCAGAAATGTCAGGTCATGAGATTCTACCGCTCCAGAGACCCTATTATTTTCAACTATGAACTTCAAAATGAGGTACTTCCTATTGTTGATACAGTTCGTGACTTGGGTGTTACTTTGGACACCAGTCTGTCCTTCACTCCCCATATTAATAATATTTGTGATAGTGCCCTACAGATGTTGGGTTTCGTCAAACGTGCTACCTCTGAATTCACTAATTCCAAAAATACTTTATTGTTCGTTGGTTAGGTCACACTTGGAGTATTGTTCTTCTGTATGGAAACCACAATTGGTCTTATGGTCAAGGCGAAAACTTGTTTTAACCCTTTTAACGCTGTGTAATTATTTTCTGTAATTCTTGTTAGAAAGCCCCCATTTATAATATGGGCTTTCTATAGGGCGAGACCAATCGGGACAAAAACTTCGTAACGGTACGTCGGATCTCTCTGAAACTTATACCAATCGATTTGTAATCGAAAAAAAAAATTTTGATTTTTTGTCTGTATGTGTGTATGTGTGTATGTATGTATGTGATGGGATCGACTACAGGTCGCAATTTTGAAGATAGCGACTTGAAATTTGGCATAGAGGTAGAGGTCCGTGAACCCTCGGAACCTATTGATTTTGGTTGCGATCGGTTAACATACAGGGTGTGAAAACAGGACAAGTTACCGTTTTTTGACGTTTTTTGGCATTTTTGTCCGTGTAAACAAGGACCAACTTTTCTTTTTTTTTGATGTCGAATGAAAGTATTCAGTAAGACACGTATTTTTGTCCCTTTGCTCTTTTGCTCTAATTGTTATACAGGGTGTGAAAACAGGACAAGTTACCGTTTTTTGGCATTAACAGGTCGCAATTTTGAAGATAGCGACTTGAAATTCGGCATAGAGGTAGAGATCCACAAACTCTCGGAACCTGTTGATTTTGGTTACGATCGGTTAATATACAGGGTGTGAAAACAGGACAAGTTATCGTTTTTTGGCATTTTTGTCCGTGTAAACAAGGATAAAATTCTTTTTTTTATGTCAAATGAAAGTATTCGGTAAGACACGTATTTTTGATCCTTTGCTCTTTTGCTCTAATTGTTATACAGGGTGTAAAAACAGGACAAGTTACCGATTTTTGGCATTTACAGGTCGCAATTTTGAAGATAGCGACTTGAAATTTGGCATAGAGGTAGAGGTCCACAAACCCTCGGAACCTAATGATTTTGGTTACGATCGGTTAACATACAGGGTGTGAAAACAGGACAAGTCACCGTTTTTTGCTATTTTTGTCCATGTAGACAAGGATAATATTCATGTTTTTATGTCAAATGAAAGTATTCGGTAAGACACGTATTTTTGTTCCTTTGCTCTTTTGTTCTAATTGTTATACAGGGTGTGAAAACAGGACAAGTTTCCGTTTTTTTGGCATTTAAGGTCGCAATTTTGAAGATAGCGACTTGAAATTTTGCATAGAGGTAGAGGTCCACAGACCCTCGAAGCCTGTTGATTTTGGTTACGATCGGTTAATATACAGGGTGTAGAAACAGAACCAGTTGCCGTTTTTTGGCCAATAGGGGTCGCAATTTTGAAGATAGCGAGTTGAAATTTTGCATAGAGGTAGAGGTCCAAAAATCCTCGAAGCCTGTTGAGTTTGGTTACTATCGGTTAATATACAGGGTGTGAAAACAGGACAAGTTACCGTTTTTTGGCAT